>JAGDQP010002123.1:0-25679 GCA_022664845.1 Lepisma saccharinum
GTTGGTCCATTGTGTAAAATGGAAGTATTTGAAGCTGCAATTATCTTCAAGACAATCATTTGGGGTTCTATGTCGTCAGAAATTTGACCGAGAATTTAACGATACGGTATCGGTGAGGGTACAATCGAATCTTTTTGTTGGTTCAATGAGTACAATGGATTTACTTGAAAGTACAGTCACTTAGGGTGCTAACTTGACGTAGTACCGCTAAATTTGACCGGGATTTATCCGGTATCGGTGAGGGTACAATCGAAGATTTTTGTTGGTTCAATGAGTACAATGGAAATACTTGAAAGTACAATTATTTTTATCAATTGTACAATCACTTGGGGTGCTAACGTGACGTAGTACCGCTAAGTTTGACCGGGATTTTCACAGTATCGGTGAGGGTACAATCGAAGATTTTTGTTGGTTCAATGAGTACAATCGAAGTACTTGAAAGTACAATTATTTTTATCAATAGTACAATCACTTGGGGTGCTTACGTGACGTAGTACCCCTATTTTGACCGGGATTTTCCCGGTATCGGTGAGGGTACAATCGAAGATTTTTGTTGGTTCAATGAGTACAATCGAAGTACTTGAAAGTAGAATTATTTTTATCAATAGTACAATCACTTGGGGTGCTAACTTGACGTACTACCGCTATGACCGGGATTTTCCCGGTATCCGTGAGGGTACAATCGAAGATTTTTGTTGGTTCAATGAGTACAATGGAAGTACTTGAAACTACAATTATTTTTATCAATAGTACAATGACTTGGGGTGCTAACTTGACGTAGTACCGCCAACTTTGACCTAGAATTTCCCGGTATCGGTGAGGGTACAATCGAATTTTTTTGTTGGTTCAATGAGTACAATGGAAGTACTTGAAAGTACAATTATTTTTATCAATAGTACAATCACTTATGTTGCTAACGTGACGTAGTACCAATAAATTTGACCGGGATTTTCCCGGTATCGGTGAGGGTACAATCGAAGATTATTGTTGGTTCAATGAGTACAATGGAAGTACTTGAAAGTACAATTATTTTTTTCTATAGTACAATCACTTGGGGTGCTAACGTGACGTAGTACCGCCAACTTTGACCTAGAATTTCCCGGTATCGGTGAGGGTACAATCGAAGATTTTTGTTGGTTCAATGAGTACAATGGAAGTACTTGAAAGTAGAATTATTTTTTTCTATAGTACAATCACTTGGGGTGCTAACGTGACGTAGTACCGCCAACTTTGACCTAGAATTTCCCGGTATCGGTGAGGGTACAATCGAAGATTTTTGTTGGTTCAATGAGTACAATGGAAGTACTTGAAAGTACAATTATTTTTTTCTATAGTACAATCACTTGGGGTGCTAACGTGACGTAGTACCGCCAACTTTGACCTAGAATTTCCCGGTATCGGTGAGGGTACAATCGAAGATTTTTGTTGGTTCAATGAGTACAATGGAAGTACTTGAAAGTACAATTATTTTTTTCAATACTACAATCACTTATGGTGCTAACGTGAGGTAGTACCAATAACTTTGACCGGGATTTTCCCGGTATCGGTGAGGGTACAATCGAAGATTTTTGTTGGTTTAATGAGTACAATGGAAGTACTTGAAAGTACAATTATTTTTATCAATAGTACAATCACTTGGGGTGCTAACTTGACGTAGTACCAATAATTTTGACCGGGATTTTCCCGGTTTCGGTGAGGGTACAATCGAAGATTTTTGTTGGTTCAATGAGTACAATGGAAATACTTGAAAGTACAATTATTTTTATCAATAGTACAATCACTTGGGGTGCTAACTTGACGTAGTACCCCTAACTTTGACCGGGATTTTCCCGGATTCGGTGAGGGTACAATCGAAGATTTTTGTTGGTTCAATGAGTACAATGGAAGTACTTGAAAGTACAATTATTTTTATCAATTGTACAGTCACTTGGGGTGCTTACTTGACGTAGTACCGCTAAATTTGACCGGGATTTTCCCTGTATCGGTGAGGGTACAATCGAAGATTTTTGTTGGTTCAATGAGTACAATGGAAGTACTTGAAACTACAATTACTTTTGTCAATTGTACAATCACTTGGGGTGCTAACTTGTCGTAGTACCGCTAACTTTGACCGGGATTTTCCCGGTATCGGTGAGGGTACAATCGAAGATCTTTGTTGGTTCAATGAGTACAATAGAAGTACTTAAAAGTACAATTATTTTTATCAATAGTACAATCACTTGGGGTGCCAACTTGACATACGCACTGGGCGGTTATCGTCTTGCGGTGATCACACATTTATGTTCTTTACTCGCCTCCATTTCTGATGTTGGACGAATACACGTATAGTATTAGTACAGCAAACAAACGACTGGTGTGAAAGTGCAAGTTAATACTGAACTTTCCTGAAAAAAACTTTGTTAAACTTTATCTTTATATGGGCCAGTCTAGTAACTTGGGACTGTGATTCGTCAAGATTCGCTTTTTTAGCTGTTAAAATACACATCGATGTCCCTGCCGGGACTTGAACCCAGAATCTTCGAGCTCCCGTTCTTTCTTTCTTTCTTGAGATGGGTACTAAGATGCCACTGTAGAAGAAAATCTTCTTTCTTGTGCATCTTTTTCACCCGTCTTATCTCACTAGTATGTTATGGACATTTTGAATGGCTCTATTTAATTGTATCATTGGTATTTAATAGTTTTGATAATGTGCCTTCATTAATCGCTTGAAAGTTTTATGAATTATAACTGGAAAAAAGAAGAGTCACTTATGTTTATATAGAGATTCACTTTTAGAAGGTAGGTACACTTATGTTTTCTCATATTTTCACTATAATTGTAGAGAATTTCATCCATTGATATTAAAGGTTGTCTGGTAACGCGTGTTTAACAAAAACATAGCTTTTGCTACAATGCAAACAATAGTTATTCAAAGTAAACCCAAAAGAAAACACATATAATATTGTTAAAGAAATATTCATGAATTACAACAACGCAACATGAAATCAAATATTTTAATCTTTAGCTAATATTCGTCAATGAAATTTTTCCCAATATTCAATTAAGGCCTTTCAAGATCACACTATAGAAATATTATTCACACTACGAAATTAACCGTTTTAAAATTAGTCAATACACAGAAGACAAACAAATTTGGCACATGCCTGCCAAGCAATCGGGAGTTAGTTTGATCACCGACCTTTAGTAACAGAGACACGGTGCTCACACAGAGCAGTCATAGCTCGTCCAATATAAAAGAGAAATGGAGATATCGAAGCAGCTTGTTCGCGTGTGTTTGTTGTATGACTTTAAAGTGGGCCTGTCAGCTACGGCATCAAGTCATCGCATATGCCAGACATTTGATGAGAATGCCGTGAACGAACGCACCGCCAGGCCTTTGTTCCAGAAATTCTGTTCGGGAGATGTGAGCCTTGCTGATGAACCTCACAGTGGACGACCACATGTGTGAGATGACGAGGCCCTGGAAGCAGCCATCGAGGACAGTGGTCTAAAGTGTGATGAACTTGCAGAAAGGTTCCATGTTTCCGCTGAATTAGTCAGACTGCACCTGCATGGAATAGGGAAGTCATACAGGTTAAGCAAGCACGTACCCCACACATTGTCGGCAGCCAACAAGAAACAACGTGTGACAGTCTGTTTGTCCTTGCTCACTCGGCACTTGAACATACCCATATTTGATGGCTTGCTCACTGGTGACCTAAAATGGGTTCTCTATTACATTCCCAAGCGTGCAAGACATTGGGTTGTAGCCATTTTGCACCCACTAAAGGTTATGCTCTTTGTATTATGGACTTGTCGCTAAGTGTTGCATTACGAGCTCTTTCCACCTGGTCAGACCATTCCTGCTAACCTCTACTCACAGCAATTGCCAAGGGTGCACCGTGCATTGCGGCAGAAGGAGCCGGCATTGGTGGATCGCAACGGTGTGCTGTTCCTCCACGAGAATTTCAAGTCACATGCGGCAAAGAGAACCCGGGAAACCCTTCAACATCTTGGTTTGCGCCATATTTACCGGTCCTTGTGCCAACAGATTACCACATGTTTCATTCCCTCGACAGCCACCTCCTTGGGAGATCCTTCACCAATGAGGGAGACCTGCAGGACACACTCACGGTTTTGCCTCGAAGACCGCCGACTTTTATCACCAGAATATTGTGTAGCTGCAGGCACTTTGGCAAAAGATGTTGGATGATGATAGAGCTTACTTCGAAACCTAAAGGTTTGTACCGTCTACTGATTTGCTCTTTGTTTATCACTGTTTTAGAACGGCAAAAACATTTTTGAATACCTTGTAGATGACGAATTAAGGCAACCTTTTATCAGCTACAGAAAAACATTTCTGCCCGACGTCTACTTTAAACAGTATGGATATAATAACAAAAAAATTGAATAGAAACTATTAAGTGTAATACATTTTACTAAAACAAAAACAACGATTCCGTCAATAGAATTCGAACCGTCGCACAGTGATCCAGAATCCCCTAAGCTAGGGGAATATCAGAACTTCGCGATTTGAAACTCGAACTCACTCAAATAAATAAGATTAACAATTTAATAAATACAATATAATGACAATTTGGGCGAAGAAATGTTGTCAGGTTTTTCTAGACCTGTTTTTCTATAGACACCAGTGTATTCTAACTAACTAACTAACTCTATGGCTTATGGAACTCGCAAGTTCATCGCCGCAGTAACAAACGTTCGCCATTGGATTCTATCCTGGGCAGTATCAAGCCAGTTTTCATCACGAACACCTACTTCTCGAAGATCTCTTCTAATATTGTCCTCCCAACGACGTCTCGGTCTTCCCAATGGCCTCTTTCCATCGGGCCTTCCAACCAGGATAGAATATAATCTTCGTTTTTCCCCCATCCGAGCTACATGCCCTGCCCACCTTAGTCGTCTCGATTTCATTATTTTTACAACATCTGGTGAATCGTACAGTCCGTGGAGTTCTTCATTATGCAGTCTCCTCCACTCTCCAGTCATCTCGTCCCGTTTCGGCCCATATATCTTTCTCAAAACCATATTTTCAAATACACGTAATTTATGTTCATCTGCTAGGGTTGTACTCCAACTTTCGCAACCGTAAAGTATTACCGGCAGAATAACCGTTCTGTATATTTTTAATTTTAATTTCCTTGATATTAATCGCGATGTTAGAAGTTTTTGGACTGAGTAGAAACATGCGTTCCCCGATACTAAGCGACTTTTTATTTCTTCCGTGACCTCATTTTTGCTTGTTACGTATGCTCCCAAGTATTTAAATTTGTTTACTTTCTCTATGACCTCATCCCTAATTCTTATGTTTTTAATTCTTTCATTCCCTGTGCTTCGGCTTGTTATCATGTATTTGTTTTATCTATGTTTACCTGTAGACCTATCTCATCGCACGCTTCTACTAAGACATCGGTGTTGCTTTGTAGTGCATCTATATCGTCCGCTATTAAATTTACATCATCCGCGTATACAAACAGTTGATTCAAACCATTCAATGATAGTCCCTTTTTATCCCCTTTGATTTTAAAAATCGCATATTCTAACGCGAAGTTAAACAGTAGTGGTGACAAGGCATCGCCTTGTTTCAATCCGTTGCGAATCTTGACACTATCTGACATATTATTACCTATCCGTACTCTGCTTATGGGGTCGTCGCTGAGACACATCTTCACTAGTTGCACCAATTTTTTCGGAATTCCAAATCGTATCAGGATACTGTATAACTTGTCCCTTTTGATAGAATCATATGATTTCTTAAAATCAATGAATAACTGATGAACCGTCCCATTGTATTCCCATTTCTTCTCCAAAATTTGTCTCAAAGCAAAAATCTGGTCCAACGTGGATCTATTTCTTCTAAATCCACATTGGTGATCTCCAATTATTTCATCTACGTATACACTTAGGCGTGTTAACAGAATATTACTTAATACCTTGTAACAGGTTGGAAGTAACGAGATTCCGCGGTAATTATTGCATTCCGACTTATCGACTTTTTTGTAAATCGGAACAATTATTGATGTTTTCCATTCCTTTGAGAGGTCCTCCTTTCTCCATATAGCACTTATCAATTTATGTAGTTCCTTGATTATTCCAGAACAGTGTATTCTAGTACAGAAAATTCAATATTATATGTGTACCTCCGTGTTCTACTTCTGCAGTTTTTGGATCAGTTACAGTATTTGGGATATAATTCTTAATGAGCGAAAGAGATTTATGAGTATGTGACATGTCCGAGTGGGACCCCATTATTTTATCATTGGCCCAAACGCAAAATTTAGATAATTGAATCGATCTTATTTGGAATATGATGTACACGTTGAGGCAAAAATAAAGCTTTATACAGACAGAGTTGTCCGGAGCCTCTATGGAATTCCGAGTACCAAAAATCTTAACAGAGTTCCAGTGTAAAACTTTTATATTTGCATCGTTGTTTTTCGAACTGTTATCTATACTTTGAGCCAAAAGAAAATGTTTAGGTGTAAAAGTGTTCCGGGGCGAAATTAGATCCCTGGGATCGTAATGGGACCCAAGAACCCTAAAAACTGAACATTGAACCCACTCAAAAATGAGATATGTGAACAGTTCATTTCGTTAGCTGTTCTAGGATCGAGATAGCGTCCAAATATATTTCTGAATATACTTGAAAAGCCCAGTCCAATCACCCAAAGAAAGTGGAATTGATCTGCACACATAACACCTTCCAGTGCAGCGAAAGGCACAAACCCAGATAGCACAATAAACTTAGAGCAAATTTGGAATTGTGAGTCTCCAAACTTGCAGCAAACTTGTTAGTTGACCAATGCCAAATTTGCTAGAAAGTTTGCATGCCAAACTTGCTACAAACATGTGAGGACAAACTTGCTATAAATCTTGCTTTTAAAAACATTTGATAGACCAACATCGAGCATGTGGCAAGAAAAGGTTTCAGTGTACAGTGGGAAAAGAATTCACTAACTTCAGATTTGTCTCTTGTCCGTTGCTTTACCGATTACTCCACGGGTTTTTCTGTTGGATGATGTGTGTTTTACTAGTCCCTTTATTTTATGAAAACTGTTTCTGGAATAAAGGCATGTATGTAGACTTTAATTCTATGGTGATATGGCAGAAGTTGATATGTCCGTTTTCCTACTGTTTCGGAATAAGCATTTGAAAATGTATTTGGCCGCTGAAAAATCGAGTTTTGGAAGCATTTGAATAAACGTCAACAAGTTTGTTCAGTTCAATGTTGCTTGTGACTACAAGTTTTGATTTGACTCTTATGCTGCAAGAATTGTTTCAAAATTTGGTTGTAAGACATATTCAGGTTCTGCCAATTTGTGATTATTTACATAGTAAATCAGCTTTATCTGACATAACTTGTAAAACAATTGACTAGATTTTTTCTCTAACGGTACAAAGCATATTTTTCAATATTTTGTTTTGAACGACGCCATTCAAGCTTTCCAAAGAGTAAAAACAATGTAATGAGTATTGGAAAAATACACTATTTTTTACGTGATGAATACTTATTCAAAATATTAAAAATGAATAAGACACTGAAGATTACTGTCAAAAAGTTTCTTTGTAAAGCAAACGTGAGTATCGAGAGCAAATAATGTGGTATATTTGGTCGAAACACTAAAATATGTATGACTACATTCAGGGACGTATTTAGGGGATGGGTTCTGGTGGTTTGGGCATCCCCAAATCATAGTTACAGGCAAAAATAATATAACTTTAAGCGTAATTAGCTGTAGTTAATATACATTTCATGCTCAGATACAGGCTGCCCCGCCCCGGAAGCCTATGGACTCATCACAAAATAAAATTCTAGATACGTGCCTGATTACATTAAAACATAATTAAGCTGAAGACCCAAGTGAACCAGGTACTTGTGCAAATCTCTCATAAGATTCTATCGGGTGTTATTTTAACACAATATACTATCTCAAGATTATTCTTCAGTTTCCAGGATGTAATCAGGATGATCTATGTCGGGAAAACGCATTTCAAGAGCTTTACTAATACTATACTCATCCAGATTAGTCCATCCTGACAGGTTTTCCATGAGTTTTCCTCAGTCTCACGAGGAAAATGCCGAAATGGTACTTACTAACTAGATCCTGGCCGACTATCTTCCAATATTCTCTCTCCCACCCTCTGCTGGCCAAAGCTGAAAATGGCTAAAGGCCGTAAATAAATTCAATTAAAAACTCATCCAAATTATTCACTAACACCATTTACATTCCCTTTTTCTCTTGGTATAAGCATGTGTTATATAACCTATTTTTTTTAATACCTCACTGAGGTAAAACTACCTTTAAAAGTAGATACTAAATTTTTGTGTATTCCAACAAAAATTATACAAGTAAACGGTAACGAGAAATGTGTTCCGAAATTATTTCGTCTGTTTCAATTTTGAATTTTTTATGTATGACCTTTAAAAATATATCGCACAGGCCGATTATTATTTCGTGTGTTTTTCTTATGCCCGAAACTGAGAGAGACTCATTTCTTCCAAATACGCATAGTATTATACAGTATTAATGGTATGTTCTGCTTCCGTGCATTGCTAATATTTTCATAAAGTGAGGAGTAATGGGTAATGAGGAGAATTTTCAAAGTCAATTTCAAAATATATCTTACAAGCTTCTATCTGTATATATTTACTGTACCTTCTGGTAGGAAAATATGACAAGTCCCACAGAGACTTATCTTTCGAGGCGGAAAAACATTATAATTTGGACATATCATGTTCAGTAAAATCAATTATATACACATTTTGACTTATCAACTTATGACAAATGCGATTTAAGACATAGTCCTTCAAAATATCTGCATCAACTTTTGCAATATCATAGATATGCAGGAAAGCAATGTCTTACACTATGAAACTCAAAAAATTGACATATCAGCTTTGGCCATATCACCCTAGAATTCGAAACTGGGAGAGCTTCTTGATCCTCTGTTATAGAGTAGAGCTATGAAAAAAGGCTGGTGCATGATTTTTCACAAGCAAGTCACCTCTAGAGTATCATAATGATATGTAATTTACTGTTCGAGTCGATGACATTGCGCAAACTGGCTGTCAATTTCTCAGATAGTAGGCTAGTTTAAACCAAGTTTCGACCAGCCTTGATTTTTTCTTACAGTGATAAACAAAAAGTGATTTTTCCTTATAGTGATAAACTAACTGTGATTTTTCCTGTTGGATTAGTAACTGGAACGCCGGGGTTAAAAAGTATGTTATAACAAGTTTTTTTCTTCGTGTACTTATTAATATTTCCGTCCCTTTCCTTCCTTTCTCATGTATTAACATTTTACACAATTTTCAAAATTTTACGCATTTCCCGAAAATAAGTTAAACAATTCACGACACATTAGGAAAAGAAAGTATTTCCGAAGTATTTCTGTTACTTTTGCTGTGAATTAGAGTGAAACACGTGGTTATTAATAAACTACCCTGACTTTCCTAACCTAACCAATGGTTAGTGTGTATATACAATTTAAAATGTGTATAATGTACTCTATGTACAAAAAAGAAATAGTTACTGTGCAGTATTTAAAAAAAAAACAACCACGCGTAGAATCCTCACACTAGTTTTTGGTTACGTTTTTTTTTTTTTAATTTATTTATTTCATAAATAAATTAAATTATGATTTGCCTCTTAATATTTGAGACATATTGATAAAGTTCATTTATCCTTGTGTGAGCCTTCTTTTTTATTATTTTTATTACAGGCTGTTTAAATATAGATGGCTTGGACATAATGTCCATATACTTTGCTTTTGATTTGAATTAGTAGTTATGCATGTGCACCTAGCATATACTGTACATAAAATTCAACCTGAGATAAAAACCTCTGTTGTTTGAAAAGTTAACCAAAATAAGGTTCTTTTTATCTCTTTGAGAATACTTGATACGCCGGATAATGTACCATTTAGGCAATGCTATAGTTTGTAAAACTACCTCTCATTATCCGAATTATTATTTTACATACTGTGACCAGATAGGTTTGCTATGTTGACAATCTTTGAACCTATATTTCGCGTATGTGTGTAGTGGTGCTCCCATAAGAAACTGTGAAGTTGTTTAACTGTCCATTTCTCAATTGGTATTTTAGCTTTTAAAGCGTAAGCTATTTCTATAAAAGCTTTGTTCAGATATGGAATACGCCTACACCATGTTTGCGTGTTCAAGGGTAAGTGTAGATCTATACGTCGCAGAATTTCCTCCATAATTCCGCCGAAATGTGTCTGGATATCGGCATATTAGTTGTAGGGATATATGAAAATGTAAGTCTTCACTTTGTACCTGTATGTTTTTAAGCTTTAACCCTCTCATTTTAAGTTGCAGTTGCCAAGTATTCCTGTGTATTCGGAGTATATAATTAGATCTAGGAAAACTTAGTGTATTTTTTGCCAGAATAGCCTTCGTTTTTTGTGTGATTGGGAGAATCTGTAGCAGGTGAATACATTGACTCAGAATATAAACATTAAGGAATTTGGCCCTAGCTAGCAAAGTAGAAGACAACCTTTGAATTCTATAAGTTCCACTAACATTTTTGTAACTACTTTCTGTTCATTCAGGGCTACCGCTTTATAAATTGTGTTTCCTCACAATATGCCTAGATATGTTAATATTTCCGTCACTTAACCATATTTCGTATAATCACCTTTCTATTTTCCATAATCAGCATCCGTGTTTTTACCATGTTCGTATTGATGTTATTCGCTGTGCTGAAAGTTTTGAGCATCTCAAGAATTTTCTTCATTTCTCTATGTGGATTTTGCGATCCATAGCGCGTCATCTGCGTAGACTATGACTTTTAGGTTGATTTTGTTAAACTGAATCTCCTGGATCTGTGTTTTTAATTTCTATTACTAAAGGCATTAACGCTATATAGAATAAATACGGGAACCATAAGGACCCCTGATTCAGATCTCTGTCCATCCGAAATTTCGTAAGCAGACATTTATTGACTTGCAATTTCATTGACCTGACTTTATACTAATAACTGCATGGTAAATGCCGGAAATTTCAATAACTTTAATATAATAAATAAATACTGCAAGTTCAGTGATGGAAGTGCTTTCTGGAAGTCTGTTGAAGTTAAATAAAATTTGGAAACTTTTTTAGCTTATATGATTGAATAGCATCCCTCAGTATTGCTACGGATACTTGGATGGGTTGTGTATTGGCTACCCCTCCTTGACTCTTATCTGTAATCAAGGGCGTTAGAGGTTGAATTATTTGCTTAATAGCCTTAGTCATCAATTTATAATAAGTGGTTAGCAACAATATTAGTCTCACGTTGTTACCAGTCAGGGAAAACTCTTTATTTGGAATAAGCACTCCTATCGCCTGTATGAAATCCATGTCTATTTCTTTGTTTGCAAGAAATTTGTTGTGCAACACAACTACATTGGCACTACTCACTGACTGAATCGCTTGTACCAGCCTACATTTATGCCGTCAATACCTGAGATGAGCCCTATTTCATCGGTTGTAATGCTTCCCAGATTCACGTTCAGATAACGGATTACCTATGTCCTTCTATTGTTGGGGTTTGAGTTCTGGCCAATGTGGCTGATCTTTCGCAGAAATAGTATATTCTATGCCTTGCTTTTGGTAGAATGTTTTATAGTCTTCTCAGATTGTTTTATATATGTTTTTCCGGTGACTTTTGATTCGACCTATCTATAACAGTATTAAATATCTTATATTTTAGTATTTTTCGTTCCTGGATAAAGTGTAGGAATTTTGGAACTTAAAAAATTCCTACCTGTTTAAATTTAGATCTTACTATTAAACCTTTGAAACGATGTACATATGTCCTACGTAACCCACTTTGCGTTTACTTAGTCTATATGAGACAATGCGGGTTTTGCTTTGTTACTTCGTTATAATGTTGTAAAACTGCATAATAAAATTTATGCTGTTATTGCTGCTGTATTCCTTTGTTTAAAGAATTGGTTGTTAGAAATTTGTTAGTTCTTTTAATTGGAACCACCATCTTTGCAAATTTTTCCTGCATTAGTTCTTGTGTAAGTGACAGTTCCAAATATTGTGCACTTGCAATATGTAATCCGGGTTATCCAACACCTGATTGTTGCATCTCCACATTGGGGAGAACTGCAGGTGGGTTTCAAAATTGGTCTGTATTTTGGCTATGCCAATAAGATGTCCAGAGAAATTTAGACGTTCCGAACGCACACTTTCAATATAATTATTGAAGTGTTGCATAACATGAATAACAACAAGCCTAGACTAGCCATGGTGGTATATGGAAATCCCCCTCCATTGAGCCGCAATGCCACTCAGCCACTGACCAAATTGAAAGTATGAAAAACTTGTTTCAATGCTGCACTTACATTTTTCCCGGTCGCACTGTCCGGGACTCACCGCGTGGTGTTCATGTCCACTGCTATAATAATTTTGTATTTGTTAAGTTTTATAGTTCGACCCCAAGCGTGTTACGAATAAATTACTCACGCTCCCTCTGGCTATGCGTTGCACTGTGTGCATAGCAGCATACTATCGCCGTGACTTTATTACCAAAGAAATTAATTCTCCCATTGGGGTGCATAAAGAAAATATTATATAATAGGTCATGTCTAATAACTATGCTCGTCCCTGTATGTGTCTGATTTAATTGAAAACTATAGTATGGAATTTCCCATTTTCCTTAAGCACATTAATGTATGCATGCTATTTGTATTATGTTGTCTCGAAAACATTGAACAACATTATCCACCTTCCACGTATGATGAGCATGGCAAGGATTAAAATTGCTTATTAAAAAAGTAGTTCTGGTGCTACATACTGCCAGTACCATCACGACAAACACTATCGACAACATATTTGCTACGGTGTGCTTGAATCCAAAACCTATGTCTATTTGAAAAAAAAAAGGTACTTATCTTTGAATAAAAGCACTCACGCGGAGACTTACTCACAGACTTCACAATCGCTGTGGTTCACTCAAATCCCGAATATTTCGTTTTTCCCCAGGCCCTCCTTGTGATATGATGATGTTTGGAATCCGGTCAATCTTCCTAATGTGTTTTTGTGGCCTAGTTTCCTCCGTAACGCACGTAATTTCTTTTTATTCACTTTTGCGCTTTCTTTTTGAATTTTGCGAACTTTTCCTTTGCTTACCACTTCCGTTATTGCTACGTTAGACGAGGGCAGACTAATGTCACCCACCTGATCAAATACACACCCACTTCTTGCATTTTTTCGTTTCCTTGTGAAAATACACTCACTTTTTGTTTCTTGTCTCACTATCACTAACACTCAGCACTCTTTCTTGACCAGCTTGACTTATTTCACTTAAAGACTCTTGTATCACTTGGACTTGTTTTCTGGCATCTGTTAGAGACGAATAAGACTGAATTCGCTTTTCCACGTAGCTTGCACCTACTGATTCATTTGCTGTATCTTGCTGCTTCACAGTTTCTGGTTCCAGTTGATTCAATAATTGCTTGACTTGTGTTGTCTGTTCCTTGTTGCCAATCTCAGAACTATCACCTGTTGTGTGTGGAAACTGTTCGAACACGCTTCTCCCTTGCGGAAGGTGTGGAAATGTTTCAAAAGAAAAATCCGGTGCACCATCGTAGCGGTTTAAATTGATGGGTTTCTCCTGGAAATGTATTAGGGAACGTCTTTTTTTCACTTCGCGAAAATATATCAAGCGTTTGACTGTATAAACGTCATAGTAATAGAATGAATTTGCCGGGCAATTAAGTTTGGATACTCTTGTTACCTCTCCGTATTGACTACATGCATGCTTTATAACTATATCAGCTAGTTTAATTGGTAGTATCCATCCTGATAGTATAGTAGATTCTTGCGATTCCAGTGTCACAGATAACTGTATGGGTTCGTTTTCAGAAATGTATGTTAATTGTAACTGACACAAGTTTAAAGTTCTTTCCATTGTTTCACTATTCTTTAACTTGAAAAATGCACAGCGGTAATAATAAACCGGTCCTATGCTTTGCACTTCATCTGGCTCTAATCGCTCTAGCTCGCGTCTAATCGCTTCCTGAAGTATTTATAATTGTAACTTTACTTTTAGTTTGCGAAAGCCTATGCGGAGCGTATTGCGAACTGTCAATCCTTGTTTTACACTCTTCACCATAGTTCACTGTAAACTATTAAATTGTTATGATACTATATGTACTATAAGTTAATGTCCTGTAATGCTTTTCACTCGCTACTCCCACTTGCCTCGATCGCTGTCATAATCCATTAGCGGAACACTAACCAAACACGTCATCACGGAACAACCACGCTGCGTGTTACGTTACCGTAGCAACAACAAACCGTCAGCTCCATTTTCGCTGATCAGTGTTTATTTTGCAGAAACGCTCTCCATTCCAAACAACATGTGAAAACTGAAGATGTTTTTCACGGTATATTTTCTTTCCCGAATGAGTCATAACAATTCAACTTCGAAAATTATTATTTTCTTTATTGTAATAATACAAGGACCTAAAAAGCAATATGTCATCGACCCAAGTAGGTACTGTAATTCTTCAGGTAAGTAAGCAGATTACTAACAGACGACATGGTTGTTTCCCCAATTCGATGCAGTACGTCTGTGTTGCCAATATTGCCACAACTCTGTAGCAAACTTAATAAGCCAAATTTGTAAAGGTAAAAACAAAATCAAGGCTCATGCTGCACGTTTGTCACCATCAATTTTGACAAGACTTGCACCAAACTTGGTGCATGAAATTTGGTATTGAAAGGAAAAATTAAGGCTAGTCCAAACTTGACAACCGTACGTACTATCTGGGAAAATGTTAGTTTGATCAATCATTTCTACAAGGACAGTGCCGGTATCACTTTCGGGAAGATAATTCCTAAGCGAAGTATTTTAATGTAAAATAATAATGATTTTTTTGTATAATATCCATATTTCTAAATAATATTTACGTTAGGAAAGAAGTTAATTTCTTTCTGGAAAAAGATTTTCACGGTAAATCCTGTGGGATAACCAAGAACCTGTTAAGTGGCTTTTAAAAATATGTAGTTACTCTCCCAAAATATTTTACAAGATCCCAGCTACATTCCTTAGTGTATTGTTGTCTAGATACACATTACTTATCAGCTTCTTGCATGAACCCACAGGGTTAATGTGTTAAAGACAATAAATGCATTTTTTATATACTTATTACGAATTCATACGGAGTATTTAAAGACGTTCAATGAGCGCATAAAATGATAAAACGGGATATATACGCTTCAAGGTTATGCTTTAACAAACTACACATACAGTAATGTGCTTTTTAAACCTAAATTTGCAATATTTTGCAAAACGTTAGTCCTGTGCACGTTTAATAGTGCTTCGAAGCACACTTTAACTTCAAAATCATCTGGGAAATGGTGGCGAAAGCGTTGTAACCCAAGATATTTTTTAAAGTCACAGGTCTCATATACAAATTGTGTATCTGAACACAAAAATACTTGTTTCCAGGTTTTCTTTGCATTTATCTAACAAAGTCATAGTAACTTGCGAGAAAGTAATTGTTAAATAAGTTTTTTAAATATGTAGAAAATGCAACATGGAAATTGCATTTTAGGACACCTTACTTTGCGGCGCGAAAAGTAGAATAAATATAGGAGGTCATTTTTCGCAAACAGATACTCCAATTTGTTGTCTATAGGTATATATACCAACGTTTCCCCTACCGTAAAGATGAAGTTTCTAGTTTTGCCGGCTTTTTATTTTGTATTCTGGATCACTGTGCGTCGCTAAATACAAGACGTAATGAATTAGACCACTAGAGCGCCAACCAAATGCACATCGGGGCCAGTAATAGGTATGCTGCACAGAAACAGTAATAAAAATTCTGCAAATTCAAACAGCATTATGCTACTCATTTCTGCTTTTCCGGACGACAAAGCCTAGGAAATAGATCCTTGAACCGTTTCAGCAATTACCAGAAAATAGTTTGATAGCAATTCTTTATCAACACAGAACATGCTTAGTTTATTTCACCAAGTGACATCACCCTACACGTGTTGGCCGCCATACTGACTAATAGTTAAAAAAAATCATGGTATGTTACCGTGTGTAATATGGTCATCGTCAGAGGTAACCGCTTCGATGGTCAGTTAAACCAGGTCACAAAATTGCGCCTTGTTCAGTGCGAACTCTGACCAACTGTTCAAGTGCCAACGCCAAATCACACCTAATATACCATGCAGATGTGTGTGTTGGGAACTGATGGAGATATTAGAAATCCTTGTTAGTCAAGACAGTCGAATATGAAATTCAATCCGAAGATATCCAAATTACACTGTTAGGGATTCTTTCGCTTAAGCCTCCTCGGTGTATTGTATATACTGTTTTGAAACATAGTGACCCAATGTTACTTTTTCTTTAAGTATATCATTTACCTGCACAATGTTTTACTTTTAAAAATGCTTTTTCAACCTGTCTTTTAAAACTAAGCTGTTTACAAGCGTAGTTATATATAGCAAACTCGAGAATGGGATACAATGCTTATGTTAACTTTTGAACATCAACGTAGTTTTCTTTCTAACATTCATAAAGAAAATAGGCAGTTAAAAAGTGAGAAAGTAAAGAAATATGAATCATAAGATTTACTTTCCTACCTTGAACGAATCGCATATAAAACCTTAGTTGGCTTAATCCACTTCAACTATGATTCTCACAAGTCTTTCGAAAATGCCTCAGATTCAGAAAATCGGTGATTTTGCATAGTCTAGGAAGAAGTTGTTCCTTACCTGGATCACGTTATTAACAGTAATATAACTGTGTGCGTTCATTGCAATCTACAGCAAAGTGTAATTGTTATCAACTGTCATTTTTAAACCTAATTTCGGATATAATTTTATTAGTATGTTAACCAAATAGTATCTATAGCCACAACCCATAGGAAATTTTATTTTTCTCTTCACCAGGATTTTATATTCAAAATGAGATCCCTCTCTCTCTCTCTCTTTTTTTTGTTTATTTAAGCTTCACTTCATATTCCCACCTTGAGCAATAGTTAATTGGTAGTTCCTAATAATGCAACAAAAAAGCTTTATGTACAAAATACATTCCATTTCATCAAACTGTTTTGGGAACATAATTCAGATTTTACCTGCATACGGCAAACGTCAT
The DNA here is from genome assembly GCA_022664845.1 of Lepisma saccharinum. NCBI lineage: Eukaryota > Metazoa > Arthropoda > Insecta > Zygentoma > Lepismatidae > Lepisma > Lepisma saccharinum. The sequence goes on from JAGDQP010002123.1 coordinate 17,130, forward strand.
TTTTGACTAGGCCAATTAACAAAGAAAACTAAGATCAACAATAAAATACATACAGCTATGAATGCTAATATCTGTAAATTAATGCGAAGTAGTTTGTCATGATTTTATAGGTAAAATATCTGGATGTTATGAAAGAGAGCGATATTATCACGAACCCTTTAAATAAACGGTGACCCTCTACATTGACATCTTCGGGGTCTTTGCATAGAAAATATTTTGATAATCAGGCGTGGACTTCTGATGTAAACTTGGGGGTGTAGTAATTTGTCCTTAAGTTCTCATATAGGGAACCCGATTTTATACACATCGAAATGCACTATGCGTAGCCCTGAACGCCCTTATCAGCGAACATCTAATAACTAATGTTTTTTCTCCTACCTGGCTTCATACAATCATTAGCTTAGTAATACACTCGAACACTCAGCCGCATAGCCATCCTTAATGCATGAACATAGTGGGCAATCGCCAGGAGCCCCCAACCCGACTCGAGTCTTGTGGGTGGGGATGGATGCTTATTTAAAATCTTTTTGCATTCATTGTATTACCATTGGGAAGTGATAACAGGTAAAATATGATTGTGATTTCAGAATCAGCTTCCTATACAAGTAGACCACAGAACGATCGTGCGACGTATTGTAGTATTCAGTTTTTTTTATGTGAATTTAATATATTCCTAACGACTAGCGTTTAAAAAATAACTAAATATCTGGTTGATAACAAACTATTTACGTCGTATTGTTTAGCGCATAAAATTTTTCATCCAAAACTGACAAACTGGTGCTGGGAAGAATGTAAACAGCAAGTTCATCCCCAGGAGATACTGTTGTATATTCCCTGAATGCAAACGAAATTTCGCTATTAAACTACCGTAGTCATACGATAATGCTTTAAATATTTCTGAATATTATACTGGATTGCAAGCACCGATCAGTCAATTGAATGAGTTCTATACCTACGTTTTCTCTTGTATATACAGCCCGAACATGGTGGGAGTAAAAACCTCGGCTTCTGTGCATCGTTGGAATCTTCTGGCATCAGCTTTGAAAAAAATCGTGTTTTGGTCAAGCATGACCATCTTTACTTAGTCTAAAGATAGCTCTGGGTCAAGCGTCTGTCTGACACGAAATGGCCGTGACATGTTGACGCTGTTTTTGCTCTGGATGAAGGTTAAGAGAAAATACATTAAAAAGAAACGCATTGGATTATGTATCAGTTGACACTGACCATGAACTGAACATAAGGGTAGAGGCAGAAGAATTGACCAAGGAAATGAAAAACCCGGAAACCATCTTTATGACAACACTTTCAAATGGCATTCTTGAAAGGGTGAAGAAAACAAATAAGATCGCGCAATCGTAAAAGGTAACACATTAGTGTGAAGCTCTTGGATGGAGTCTCTGAATATGTTTGTTCAGAATGTTACAAACAAATTTAACGAAATGAATTGAAGGTCAAAATTAGGTGTCCAGATTTAGATTGATGTGATATCAAGAAACGGAGACAAAAGAGAAATATACGTAACGTATTAATAGATCAAAATAGGAAAAAACTAAAATGTTTAGGATTGAAATATCCTACCGTGTTCTAGACTCTGATTCATCAACTGCCAAAACGTGCAGAAGCTTATTCTTCAAATGAAGATGTTTTCCTTGTTTAATCAAATGAAAACAATTTATTATGTTGAGCCAAACAAACAGGGTGAAGAACTGACTATGGTGTATCACATAGATCTTGATTATGGCGATCTCTTAAATGAATACAAACATCTCAAGCTCTAGGTAATTTTTGATGGGAAATGTAATAGTTTTCCTGCGTTGGATAGAAAAATAAATGCAGGTAAATTGAAATCTCTATTTCCCAACGTTGAAATTTCACTCAGAGTGTCTTGTGCATGGTGACGACCTTTTAGTAGTGCATATACAAGGGAACGTTCATTTTCAGGATTAAAACTCACAACGCGCAATGGGGTAGCAAGGTTTGAACTGCCTTACAGTTATGTGTAGGGAAAATGATAATTGACTTCACAACAATAAATAAAGCAATTTTGTGCAAAGAAATTCGCAAACACTAATGTTGATTTGTAATTCATACTGAATTATCTCCATCTGCAAAATACAAACTGAAACATCTGCTAAAAATATTTATCATCTAATACTGTGGTGAACAGTTTCAAACAAATAAACACGTGAAGTTTATTGTTTATTAGAATAAGTTACATACTTACTGCTAATTTATTCTTGATCTGATGTTAGATAAAGTTCGGAAAATATATATTTATTTTGTAAATTATAAATATTACGTGAGAATCCAATTATATTTATCGTTTCCATGGGTGTCTGAGCATTAGGAGCACCAGCATGTTGCTCTCTCCAGTGACTCACAATGATATTTAACAGATCTGGTTACCGGTTCGGTAGAACTCACTGGCCGCTCTGAACACACTTAGGCCCGGTTGGCACGGTAGCATTTAATTTACGATAGATCTCAGCGCTAGCAATAGTGCTTGCGTGTAAAAGCGAAAATGTTATCCTAGCATTTTGATTGTAGCATTCTTCTTTTCACACGCTGGCACTCTGATATTGCTAAGATTTATCGTAGCATACTTCTTACGTTTCAACAGGTTTTTAGTAGACTTACCGTTAATATCGGATCTGATACTATTGCGTGGTCTTAGTACCAACTGAATATTGTGGGCACACAAGACGTCAGTTTTTTAATATAGTTAAGAAAACTACGTTCTAAAACTGATCAAGTTTTGTAATCGGTTAGCTATTGGTTTAGATTTTACGGCTTCTTCGCGAAACACTTCGGAAGCTACTATATTTTACTGGAGAGGAGAGGACTTGTCGGTTAGTGAGGTTGCCTCTCCCCTCAAACTCATTAGCTCACGAAGTTAGGAAATGGCGTTTAAATATGGCGAACTTTTAGAAAACAACCAACTTCCCGTGATTGTTACAGTAAAAGTAACAGTTTAAACATTTTAAAAGTAGTTTTACGATCAAGCGCCTACAAGTGGATATTCAAAGTTTTAAAGAATAAGTACTACTTTGTTACGGAAGGAAGTAAAACATTTCTGAAATATTATTTTTTTTTATTTTTCTTCTAAATTGTCAGAAATTTTGTATCCTGTACAAACCACATTAGAGTATTCTTTTGACGTCACAAACTATAAACCACAGCCGGCTTTATACCTAGCCACGGTGCGAAATTACGACCTTGCTGTATGAGTCCGAGTGCCCGCCAGATTTAAACGACTTGTGTTGAGGAATGCTTCATATCGACGCAAAATTCGTAGAGCAAATTTTAAAAATATCATAACTCTCGGTTTTCATAATGCAGAATTATTACCACAGTGTTCGTAAAATTATATACCGTTTATGGAACGTTTTTGTTTTCAAAGAAGACAAATTTCAATTGGAAGTGTAATCTAAACTAGTGTAAGAGGAGTGTTCAAGAAGTTTGAGTGGAAGCTTCTAGTGAATGGAGATTATGACAACGACAAGGACTATATGACCGTATGAAAGTTGGACAATCAGATATGAATTATTTAACCTCTCAATTGAGCTTACAAATTTAACTCACAGAATAGAACAAAACCATATATGAAAGTAATGTTGTAGGCAATAAATGAAAAAAAGTGGCATCCTATGTCAAGGAGGTAAGTTTGTTTCTTATTGTATTCCCCTTGTTTAGACGTGCTCTGGATATCGTTAGAAAATTGATTTATACGACCTCTTACGTTTAATATATTACACATTACAAGAATTATTACAAAATGATCTAACACTGGTAATTGTATATAGGGTGACTCTGCCAATGGTTGACCAAATCAGGAAAATTTCAAGTTTAAACAAGAACTAATATTTATATAATAGGAACGTAGTTATTTTTTACGAAACAAAACTTGAGACAGTACATCACATTTGTTTCATTCGACAAGCCAACATATTGATGAAGGTGTAGTTTACCTTACAGTTTATGTTATAATTGCTTACTTAAATGTTCACTCTAGTTGATCCAGAGGCAGAAACGTGAAGCCATGCTGAGGAATACAAATTGTGACATGTTGTGTTATGAATGACACACATTCTGCCAGAAAAACACGAACAGTATCTCGGGAGAGCGAAGAGGGGTTAGTTAGTCAGGTTATTACTTTTTCCATTACATGGGATGCACATCACTGTCACGCACTTTCCGCCCTTATCCGCAAGAATGTAGTTCTCACTTCACAGCAATAGTTATTGCTGATAAACGCACGTACGTATCGCTTTCTCTTCGTTAAACGCTCATCTGTTTACAAGTCCAACACATTATTTTAAAATGTTTATATTAAACGAGCCGTTAAGTGATTACAACGAAACAGACCTTCACGACGCTATTTTCATTTAGTTTTTTCCGTCTTGTGCAGTCATTGCAGTTGTTACCGCTTCCTTGCGGCAGTGTTCTAACTGTTTTAAGTCTCATTCTAGTCTCTTTTCTCTAATTTTAGATGAAGAATACCTATAATGAAAAATTCTAACCTCACTTTAAATAACTCCTCATCGCTCACTCGAGATATTGTCCGTGTTTTTGTGGCAAAATGTCTCATTCATCATAAAGGGTCACAATTAGTTTCCTCCGCATGGCATCATGCTTCTACCTCTGGATCAACTAGAGTGAGTGTTTAAAAAGGCAATAATAGCATGTGGATTATCTTAACACTTTTTGGATTGATGATTATAGAAGTGCCTGTAACCGAAAAAAACAAAGAATAAGAATTGAAAAGAGTTTTGGCTAAACCAGTATTAATTTGATGTTAGAGTGTCCACCAACTACGGAACTGCAACCCAAAATTTTTTAATTACAGTTAAGGCACACGGCTGAATGCTCTGTCTTGTAGTAAATTAATAAAGGATAGAACGCCTTCCTTTCACTCACACTCCAGGCAAATAGAATGGCAGATTTATCCCAGTGTTCGAGTTGTACAATTTCCAGACAGTCGGAAGACTAAGTGAGACTAACTCATATTCCAGGCTAGGAATTTATTTCGGTCAATAGAACAAGGGAATATTTGTGAGAAAAGGGGAAAATACCAATCCCTTTACAAATACATTATTTCAGTTTTGGTGATAGCCACATCAATAGTGTATTTTCTTTTATTTGGTTGGGTAGAACAAAAAGATATATATAGGCATATTACAAACGCACATACCCGCTCTGTGTCTTGGCACGAGAGTAAATATTCTTGACATTACAAAGTATTGGACCGGAGCTATAACTCAGTTGGTGGAACTTTAGCTTCGCCTTCTGAAGTCCTAGCCGACTGGGTAGCCGTGCGGTCTACGGCAATAGACCAACGACTCGAAGGTCCTGAGTTCGAGTCGTGGCAGGAGCATGGGTGTGGATTTTAATGGCTAATGGGCGAATCGTGACGGGTCGAAGTCCAAAGCTACTAGACTGGCCCATATATATTTTTTCGAAGCTGTGGGTTCAATTCCAGCAGACGACCATCCTAACAGGTTTTTTCCTTGAGTCACGTCAGGCAACTGCAGAAATTGTATGTTCACCTAATGCCCCATCCGACTCAAACTCGTATCTTATTGGAGGAAGAATTTAAAACGTTCGACGAAAAGTTAGAAGTAATATCCCCACTCAACGAGCATCGCCGACACAAAAAACTCTAATTTAAAGTTTAATGACATTTTGTGGCTTAGTTTAAAAAAATATTACTGAACATTTGTGTTCTTGACAATACAACGGGTGGTTGAAGAAAATCCTAAAAAGCGGGTTTATGTACGCACAAGATGTGCGTATATAATTAACTATGTGGTGACTCTAATGAATTAACTATGTGATACTTCTGTAAGCGAAAGTGCATCTGAAAACGTTGTTGGGAAAATTTGACATTTTGGTCATTATTCTTTTCTTTCCCACTATCAATAGTTCGATTGGCCTTGATATACAATATACATATCAATAGTTCGTGCAATATACTCATATATCAAGGTATATTGGGATTTTCTTGCTCCGCGCAAGCAACTGCCTCCACAGATAAACTGAGCAGCCGGACTAGTATGATGATGTCACCAGGGTTGGAAGCTTACACGCCGTGGCCTGGACCACGCTATAAACAAATATGTCATAAAAATGTTCACTTCAGAATGTTTATTAGCTGCCGTGATTTGTCTAAAGTAATACAGCATACACGTTTTGGGGTTCTATACTTATCAATAATGAACTTCAGGAAGGAGTATTTCAATGGACGTTAAAGTAGAACAATAAAGTGTTAATTTTGATGTTAAAGTATACCTTATAATTCCAATATAGTTCTTTACTCGACATATAATTATTATGATCTGAATTTCTCACATATTGTTTCAGAAATACAAAAAAAATATAAGTATTAAACTAGGTGATTAGCCAATTTCGAATTTGCTTTGCTGGTTGTTGAACATATTGATAATTTGTCTAGAAAGTATTCAACCACTGTACACTTCCTTTTCAAGTTTGTTTTTGTAAAATTATTTCTTTACTACAAAGTTACGAAAAGCTACGATAAATACAGTATTTTCTACATATTCTTCTATTGTGTTTTGTATTATACTGTGATATTATCTAATTATTTATTACCTTTTCTGTTAAAATAAATCTTCAATGGCTTCTTATAAGATCCGAATATAACTAAATAACCAAACTTTCCCAGCGTTATAGATATTATCATTGAAAACATTACCATAGAAATTGGTTATCAGCATAAGAAGTTAATTGTTGTAATTACTGTTGCAATTATTTTGGGATGTAATATGTGAATATACGCCAATAATTCTTGTAATATTTCGATTTAATTTTAGAAAGTCTGATTAGCTAAACCTTATTGCACAATGTAACCTACATGTCATTTACTGTTTCAATATGCATGGTACATTGAAAAACTCAATTTTGTACGTGCAAGTAAAATCAATCACGATATTGCACATCAAAATGGCGGTTTGTATGGTTGATGTTCGTAAATTTTAACTTAAGAACTGAGAACCATTAAACCTTAAACACATTAAGGTATTAACGAACCATATATTCCACTTTCTTTACTTCATTTTCTGAAGATTTTGTTTGCCGATCTGTGTACTTAAAAAATGAGAATAGAGGTACAATTAATTATTTTCGAAGATTACGCTCAGTAGGCGCGTAACAACAAATATTTTCGTTATACTAATGGCTCGTTCTACTTACTTTTGCAATACGTATTTGAACGTCGTTTATTCCATCTCAATACAACTCTTACAGTATTAATATTTAATTTTTAACCAAGATGGAGGTCGCAAGGCACAGGATGTAACATATTATCCCTATTCTGCTTTACCTTTTAGTTTCTCTCTGCCATTCTGAGGAAGACATCCTTTATTTCATCTTGGTATGAGTAACACAATTTGATTTTCCAAGATGGTGGCTTTTACTTTTTGACGTAACAAATTTTTGCTACTCTGATTAGACTTCCTACTTTAAAATGCATTTCTGAGCAAGTCGTCGTTTATTCCATGTTAATATGCCCATTAGAACGCGACAAATTAAAATATAAATACATTTAAAAATGGTGGCCGTAGCTAAGCTACGTCGTATGTAATCGATATTCCAAACTACTTATTATTTTTGCAGTGCCATTCTCAGCAAATGCTGTTTATTTCACATCACTAGCATAATTAACGTTTTGTTTAGCCCCCCGGTGGCTTTTGGGTTGTTTCATCGTTCTGCGCAACGTGCTTTTTACTTGATTACTTGATTAAATTCTCATGTCTAAATAAGATTAAAAAAAATTACATATGCTACTTTTTCCCTATGTTATTGTAAAAAATAAGGTCGGAAATTGTCCGACGGCACTTGTTATCGTCTTCCTGATTAAAATTTCCTGTTAGTTGCTGTGCTCGTATCTTCCAAATCTCAATTATAAGAAACTGTATATAAATAATAAACCGTGCATTTTTTTATGAACTCCAAAACAGAAAAAAAAGTTAAAATGTGTCACAAATGATACAAAATAAACCTCCTGAAGCTGCATCACTGCCTCACCAGAGTCCAACTTTACTTACACTTGGAAAGAAACAAGTAATCAGGTATAGATTCAAGAAACGCATGTAACTATGACGCAGCCTAGGGAAAGCCGAATTTGACAGAAGGAATCCAGATGAGGAAAGGTAAGTTTCCTTTACCAAAAAGCAGTGAAGCGTGTAAACAAATCCCAAACGTATCTGAGACTCAGGGTATCACCGGAACAAAGAAACTTTTACAAATCTATAATCATAACACTAGTTCTGATTTTTGGTAATGTTAAGTCAAACAATTATGATGTAATTACATCATTGGAATATGGAGTATTGAAACACACTATGATAATGAAATATTTGACAATAGATGTTTTGAGACAAGATCGCAATGTTAAAAATCCCTTTCAGTACGCCTACAGGCTGAGGTAGATCTCGAAGTTTTTTTTTATTTTCAAAAATTCAAATCTTGCCTTATATGAGAGCTATCGAGAAACTATTTATTGTTTTGTAGATTATTCATCAAGAGCTGTTA
>JAGDQP010002123.1:26079-109444 GCA_022664845.1 Lepisma saccharinum
TATATATATATATATATATATATATACATACTCGCTTTGTTTCGCTTGGAGCGCTGCCTCCAGACCCCCGTAGGGGGTTCGTCCCTCAACTTCAGTGCTTTTGAGAGGATGCGCCTCCTTTATCATAACCAAAATCTCACTACAGCACTACACCACCATGGTATCCATCTGTACTCTCCCACGGAGGGCTGCGCCTCCAAAAGGAAGGTTTGCCCCATTTATTGTAACCTACTATTGGTCATACACCTTCAAAGAAAATTTCGTTTGTCTACCTTCAATGATTTGGAAATTGGATTTTTGGGGCGGCCATTTTGGATCCAAGTTGACGACTTTATGAAAGTTTTCTTATTTTGTCGTGACCTACTTGTGATGGTACAACTTCCAGTAAAGTTTCATTTATCCAGCTCAAACGGTGTGCAAAATGGGATTTTGGGCAGTCATTTTGGATCCAAGATGGTGACTTTTTCCAAATGTTGTAATATTTCCCTAAACTACTCGTCATAATGCACCTTTATGCCAAATTTCGTATCTCTAGCTCAAACGGTGTGGAAAGTGTTTTTTCAGGTCCGCCATTTTGGATCCAAGATGGCGTCTTTGGATACATCATGTAATATTTTAGTAACATACAAATGATAATGTATAGTGTTACTAAATTTGATATTTCTAGCTGCAGCCGTTTAGGCTGTGTATTCTATACAACAATGGGTTCAGCGGCCATTTTGAATCCAAGATGGCGACTTTTTCAACAACATTTCGTAATATTGTCTTGAACTACTAGTGACAATACACCTTTATATAAAATTTCGTATCTCTAGCTCAAACGATATTGAAAATAGATTTCTTACTTCCGCCATTTTGGATCCAAGACGGCGTCTTTGAACTCATTAGGTAACATTTTCGTAATCAAAAGGTGATGATGTACCTTTATGCCAAATTTGATTTCAATAGCCCCAGCGGTTTAGGCTGTGTATTCTATACAACAATGTGTTCGGCGGCCATTTTGAATCCAAGATGGCGACCGATTTTGCTCATTAACGAACTTAACCGAGCTATTAAACCTAGAAACAACATATAAAAATTTTGTTCAAATATCTTCAAAATTATGGCCGCTAGCGTGTTAATAGCTTAATGCAGCGTTTCTCAACCTTTTTTATCCCAAAACTCCTTTTACCATGGCTTCTAGTCGGCCATCCAACATTATTTTATTTTGTAAAATACTTGCTTTCCTTTTGAAAACGTGCCAGTTTATTTTCTGTATTTATAATAAATATCCTAATTATAATTATCCTAAAACTGTTCAACAAACTATATCGTCTTTAGTAATTATAATAATATCAAGGAAAATAAAATACTTTCTTTGAAATTTATTAGTTTTAACCTGCACAACTCTGGTTAAATTTAGTTAAATGTATTATCTATGTTGAATCTACTTAAGTCTACCATAGTTCTCAAATAAGAGAGGGAAAGATTCTACGGGTTTAGATGGAAGAATGTAAGCAGAACGGATGTATGGAATTGTAAATACAAATACTAATTGTCAGCTGAAACACTAAATCATCTATTTTGATTTTCTTTCGAGTGTGACAATATTCTTGACCTATGTAAGATAAAAAGATTAAACAAAATTAATAGTTACTGAAATGCTATTAATTTTACGTATTGAGATAGGATTGCTAAAAGAACATAATTAAACAATGTCCCAATGATCAATGAGGCTATAACTTTGAGTGGTGACGTATTATCGTTTCCGATATCTCCACAGACATGAGTGACAGCGCAGATGTTATGCAGATGCAACACACAAGCACTGTGAGAGAAATAGAATAATAGAACATATGATGAACGTCTGAGGTAAGAGAACTGAAGGTCTTATACAATATTAGATTGGTTTACGTGATATACACATATGAAAACGAAATGATAGGACTATCTTCTACTTCCTTATGCCAGACAATTTAAATGAGAGTAATAATACACTTTGTACACAATCATGCAATCTTTTTTATCATAATTAATTTAGTGCAGTTTGTTTTGTTTTTGTGACAGTTGTTAACTCTGATTTGATTGGGCAGAATTATCCTAAGTGAGAATGGAGGTATGACATGTTTTATTTTATTTATTATATTTCATCTTCTGTTCCATTTAGAAAAAACATTGTTTAACCTTTTACAAACTGAGCGGATAGCGTCTCTTGGCAAGCACACTTCCATTGCAAGGAAACAGGAAGTTAACGCATACGGTCTATGTCTAATTTAACCTGGCCTAATTCAAGGTATCCTCCGAGCATCTGTATGAAGCGGCTGGGGAAAACGAGGTCAATGCTTTGTCAACAAGGCTAAACGGGGGAGTTTAAAAGGGGAGAATCCACGACAATCATAAATTCCTAGGTGACTTGACGGCTTGAAGTTCTGATAACCGGACCTTAAAACATTTCTTCTTTTTAATTTGTGCTCCTCGCATTATGAAACACTTCCGAACGAGCGATATAAGCCGATCTCAGTAGCCGCGTGGACTGTTCATGAGGTTGCGGATTCGAATTTCGCCTGGTGAATGAATGGATGCTTGTGGATTTTAAATTGTCTTACAGTCATATTATCGTGAAGGGTCGAAGTCCATAGTTACTTAAGCAAAAAAGTATACCAAGTTTTTTTTGAGCAATATAAACATCACAATGTCTTAATACAGACAAATAATATTACAATATTTGTGTAATTGTTTCCTGTGGTGATAATACAATAATGTTTGTGTAATTTGTTTCCTGTGGTGGTAATAAGAATCGCGGGAGTCAAATTCTTATTCAATGAAAATGGCGGTTGCTTTGTTCTATATTCTGTTATTAATTTTTCTCGGGGAACGAGGTAGTCTTCTGTAATAATTTTGAAGCTTGGCGAACCGAGTTTTGTGAGATTCAATATGGCTAGATGGAGATTTTCAATCTGGGAAGAAAGAGGTTTAAAACACATGGGGATTAAAATAGTAAATACGGCGGAAGTTGAAGAGCGTCTCGCGCTAGGAATTTGAGAGAGGAAAATGTAAAGATACATGACCGCACCTAACCTTACCTAACCTCTACTTCCCCATGGTCACTAATTTAAGATAATGGACGAAAAATGCAAAAATTCAATTATTAATAATAAATACGAGAATATGAAAATATATTTCGAAAGAAAAAAATAAGAAAAAGTGCTGACCCAACAGGGGTTCGAACACGGGATCTTTCACTCAAGAAGCGAACGTCTTGACCATTCGGCCACGAAGCCGAGTTACAAAGTCTCGGTTTCGTCGTTGTATTTACAGTGGGTAGCATCAGAGTCTGTCAGTATGACGTCGTAAGTGACGACGACTTCCGTCGTGTTTACTATCTTAATCCTCACTAGTTTAAAACAGTAACGACGATCAATGTAAATATCTGGATGGGCTTGGGAGCTAGGCACGACGTAAAAACTCATGAAACTGAAATGCAATTATACTAAAATATAAAAATTAAATCAACAGGCATCAATTCTAAATCCAAATTTTGAGTGAAAAATACTAATACAGCTACAGTTACTTTACCTTTGAGCTTGATAAAATATCATATTCAAAGTAGATGCTTTCGTTCGTTGTACAATTTTTTATAATTAAGAACCATTTGGAATTCTAATATATTCGTAATCATAATACCACAGATAATACTATTGCCACAGGAAACAAATCACATTTAGATTTATGTTGAAATTACTCGAATAGAGATCAAAGAAAATACAGTGACATATACAACAAGCAGTGTAACATCGTATACAATTAATCATACAAAATAAATACAGCTCGCGCGCGAGAAATAGTTATTCACAGACTTGTGAGAACCAAATCACAGCCTGTCTTGCGACACAAGAAACGAATCGGTAAGAGCAACTGGAACGGTGACAGCCTACTCTGCTCGTACTTGAAAAATTTTGGGTTCCCCAAAGCGTTCTGTTGCTAAGCGCTAGTTTGATGCAGTAGTTAAATGTTACCAGCACTTTTCTTTAAATAATCATTTATTCAAGTTGCTTCCATTCAGTTAGACCTGGCTGCATCAAACTTAGCATTAACATTATTCGACGCAAGTACTGTGAATTTTACAGAACCTAAGCACTGCAGTTGTTAGTGCTGCGAGCCTATTTTATAAAAATTGATGTTTGCGTGTCTGAAATGCTAGTAAGGGACATTAACCATTACGATTGTTGGTAAAATCGCAGCTCTAAATCGTTTACACTTCCTTTGCATTTTTATCCACATTAGTCTTACACACTTCTTTTTACACACAACGTGATTGAACCGAACTCCCGTTGCTCAGTATAGAGCGAGTCGGGAGGTCCTGACTGAGGTTTTACCAGTGTTTTTCTCAGTCACGGCAGACAAATGCGGGAATAATACTAACAAACTAGGTCTTGACCGACTAGATTCTAGCATCCTCTCCCCCACCCTATACGTACTTGAGCCTGGGATACCTTAAGTTCATGAAATAAATTCAAACTGTGTGTTTGATAAAATTAGGCTTTTGCAACAAACTTTTTGAATCCATATCAAAAAGCAGTGACAATAGTACAGTGATTTCTTGACTCAGTTGAGGAGCTTATTTTCAAAAGGGAGCACACGTTTCAGTACATTAAAAAAAAAAAAACATTTATCTGGTAAGGCAAGTACTAAAATTGTGCGATTGACCTAGTGTTGTAATTAGATAGTTGCTCTAGTTACAGTATTGAAAATAAGCTCCTCAGTTGATGTTAATATGTTAACATAATGCATCTTCTTGAACGATATAGTGTAATCAATACATTTAGGTTAAATATAAAGTATAGTTCCTGTGGTTTATCGTATACCACTCCACTTCAAAGTATTACACATTTTAATAATAGATGGCACTTGTCTACACGAGAGGTACCTGTTTCGAAATTAATGTATGTTCGATTGAAACCATTTCTACCTAACAAGCACAGTTACCGTGCAAATTGCATTAGTATATCTGCTACATTAGACACATGTGTGGTTACGCTATGTATTTGGTGTTTGCAATTTTAGAGCTAAAACACTCTGGTAAGTTTCCTAAAATTTTACATTATAACTTACGAAGTGATTTTGTTCTATTTTGTTTTACTCCATAAACACAAGACAAGCTAATTATTTGAAAATCCGTGAACCCAATTAATAAATGTGAATATGAGTATAATTATGCTCTGTTGTCCAAATCTTTCTCGGTAACAGAAAGATTCTAATTGTAAAACAGTGGTAGAAAATATGTTACGTATCTCTAAACTTTCAGTTGCAATATGAGCGATAATTTCTGCAGAGCACATTGAACTCTTTGAAGAAGATTTGGATTATATCATCAATCAAACTTTAATGTTTCACCAAGATGTATTAAAAGAACAATCATCCGAGTAGAATGTAATTATAACATGTAATTATTGTTGTTGCATGAAAATATGAAGACTAGAGAAATACACTTAAAGTTACGTATGATATTCTCCTTATTAAACAAATTTCTTTCACATGCATCTGAAGGATTCTACAAATGTCAATTTTACTGCTTTTATTCATTCATATAGTAGGTCTTGCACGTTCTGAACTTTGTTTGACATTATCAACTTTATTTACGCACCACGCATAAAAATAAAACATGGTTTAATAAAGTAAATACCATGCGTTTTCAACCTTCAAAACTCTACATTTTATAATAGGCTCACGTGATAAGAACAAACTAAGGTTACGTTTGAAATCAACACCAAAAAAGTTTTTTTTTAAGATAAGTTATCACGCTAAATCATCACTTTATTGTGAACTGTCTACACATTTCATTGTAAGAAGTACAAACTGTCTAGAAGTTTGTACATAGTCTGAAGATTACTTTATCAATATATTGGTTCTTGCCTTTTTGCAGTGGAATAGAACAGCGTCGTCAACACGACTTTTTAAAGATGCTACTGGAAATTGTAATGTTGATACTAATTCTACACAGTATAAGTTATTCGAGATTTTCTTTAAAGAAATAACAGATAAGTAATGTTGAGTCTTTGTTCTTCTGTAAAGTGTGAAGATTGAAGTTGATAATTAATTGTGCTGTAGCTGTCGTAAGTTGGGAACATTCAAGTTTCGTTATAATAGGTCAGGAAATTAGGATTATTTTATTGTATTTCTTTGTTTGCTATAATGTATTTGAAATGAAGAAAACAAATATTCTATTTTGAAACAAACACCAGCACAATACGTTTTCTCTAATGTTAATTATTGTTGAACTCTATGCCTGTCCTAAGTGCGAATCCTAATAATTTAAAAGCATCGTTTGTGATATTTGTACAGTGTTTGTTAGACATTAGTTTCGTATCAAACGTTATACCAAAATCTGTAACAACAAGGCTTCCTAATTCAAACTTATCAATACTGTACTGTTATTAACTTGAGTCTTTTTAGTTCTGCTAAATAATCAAATACTTTGCACTTGCGTACGTTGACTCGAAGTTGAACAGTTAACAATATTATCTAAGCTTCACTGATGGTTGATGGAATCTTTTATAGAACTGATTTTAGCGTATATAGTGAGGTTACCATTAAATATATTTTTTTCGTTATCAAGTGAGCAGTAAGGGAGGTTATTAATGTACAAGAGAAAGAACTAAGATCCTAGGTTCTAGTCTTGTACACTCCTGCGGGTGCAGAATTTTCATGAAATTTGTACGCTTTAAAGACAACAGATTACTTGTAATTTGTTAGATATGAGCAGATAAACCTAATCAGTGCCGATGAGAAGTGATAGCAATTTTGATTTTGTATACCCGAACATTTCCGATATAAAAATACTGCTTTACACTTCAGTATGCGCGTTCACTTCACAAGTGCATCCCGAAATAATTTTTGACGTCGCTGTTTAAAGTGTGATACGGTGGTGACTGCTCGCTCGCTATCGTCCTAACTTTGGTTGGTCCTACAAATAATGTGCTCGTGACCTTGGAGGTGTCTGGTCGTGCCAGCACCATCATTAACTTCATATGTATGAGCCTAATTGCGTAAGTATTTTGATTTAAGGGATTTTTTTAGTCATTTATTATTCATGTTTACATTACAAGTTGGTTGGTCAATTTATTCCGTATATGTCACGATTAGATGGATTAGATTCTCAGTTGACAGAAAAACCTTAAAAAAAATAGTTTTACCTGTGAAATAAAATAGGAAAACAAATATGTGGTGGCAACCAACCGAATAACCCTTTGCTGTTTATTCTCGCTCCCGCTAACACTTCTACTTATTAATAAGTTCCGGGTTTTTAGAAGCTAGAAGCCTCTGTAATTGCATACATTTACGCCATTAAAATTATTAAAATATGACCTTAAAAACTGAAAAAATGACCAATAGGATATATGTAAAATTTCTAACTTTTAAAACTATATCAAACACAATTCCAAATGACAGACTATATTACATATATTTTTATTCATACACGCACGAATAATATTTGGAATAATATTAGGAGCACGCTTTTCTAAAATAACGAAACAGAAGAAAACGAAACTTACAAAAGCTCTCCTGGATCTCATAAAAATGTTTCAAAAGCACAGTGCAGAAAATGCATAAAAATGTTACTTCACGTCACCCGCCGTTTGTAGATAAAGCCAGGAATTCCCATTGGAAGTACCATTCTGAACACGAAAATATGCTTTTAATCCATACTTTTGAGTTCTAAACCGAACATATAGCATAAATATGCATTTATATGTCCAACATAAACAATGCTATTAATTTCAAGAGATTTAGAAACGTGTTTAACCCTAGAACGGTCGGGCAGGGTCTGTGAAATCCATCAACTTGTATTTTTAATAACATTTTCAACTTAAAGTTAGCGGTTTGAGTTGTAACTTCGTATACGTTCCTGAAACGCCCGATAAGAGACACTAGTGTCACAAACAGGTTTGATTTATTGTTAGTTTGCTTTTAGTAGAGCTCTTAAACTCGCGTGGGCCTGTCAGACAGTTCACGTAACTTTTTTTTGCTAGTGTCAAGAATCTTGTTAGAAGTTTACTTTTTATTGTGATTACCTATTCGACACTTTCTGAGTGTGTATATACGACCATGATAGTAACAGTGAGTAAGGTGCAGATGATAAGAGTGCACAATTGTTATCTACTGCCACTGCTGAGAAAACTCCGTCCACTCCGCCATAAGATAACAATCTTGCCAACAATGCAGACTCGGATTCACGTTCGACGCCAGCACGCTACTATTTAGGTAGGGACAAGAAAACAAAGTGGAGGCAAAATGTTTTTCCGCAAAATAAACGTACTAGGAGTCATAGCCCTAGTCTCCATGCGTCTTCCTGATAGTGTTTTTAAAAACACAGTCTTTCCATTTTTATTTGGTTAGCCCTGAGAGTGAGATAGCTATTCAGTACGGCAATGTACATGACTGCGAAAAAAAGACAAAGTGGCCAACGCCTGGTTCCCCTTGCCACTGTATATTCACCACACATAGCATCAACAACGTCTACACCACCCTTGGTTTTGTTGTAAAATGTTATTATGCTTGGTTTCCTCTTTTCAACGCTTTCTAAGTCAATTTCATCATCATTATGCAACGATGAGAGAAGCAAGACACATTTGTTTTGTTTAGGTACATAGGACACTAACATTAAGTCTTCTTGAAAACCGAACATGCTGGAAAACTGTTCTTTGGAGTAAGAATTGGCTTGGGATTTTGGGTTAATTTTTTTGAAAGTCCCGACAACAGTTATTTGTTTTTCATCTTTGAGTTTCTTAGCAATATTATATGAGTTGAACAATTTATCTATAGTCAAATTTCTCCAAGAGTTTTTCCCGTAGTTTTCTATTAGTCGCAGAACTACATCATCGGGTTCATTGCTGATCTGAAACAGCCTCTCCGATTGAGCACCAGCATACAAATCCAAATTCTTTACATAGTAAGTCTTAGCACAGGCCAAAATGTACACCTTAATTCCACATTTTGCAGGGTGATTAGGAATGTACATTCGAAACCTGCAACGTCCTCTGTAAGGGACTAATATTTCATCTAATGTTATATTTTCTGACGGAGAAAAATAGTTTTTCCAGTTCGAGACAAAAGTTTCCAAAAGGGTTCTCAAAGCGGCAAGATTGTCAACAGCTTTCCGCTCATTTCGTGTGTTAATGTTATCAAATCTTAGACAACAGGTCAAGAATCTAATTCTTTTTTAAAAACATGGCAGCCCAAATATTCCCACATCAGTTCCCTCAGTATCCCAAAACCCTGAAATGTTCATTTTACTACCATGTAATGCACCAGCTACTTACAATAGGCCTTTACTTCGTCAACAGTAGTTTGGTCTCGCCATGTTTGTGTCACTCGTGTAACTGTGTTTTATGGATTCAATAAAAATGTTTGTAGATTCAACAACTAACTCAATAAGGAGTTCATTGGAAAACAGTTCTCACGACTCTTGCGGTGTATTTACATTCATTGTATCACGAACACTATCAGGAAGACGCATGAAGACTAGGGTTATGACTCCTAATACGTTTATTTTGCGGAAAAACGTTTTGCCTCCACTTTGTTTCCTTGTCTCTACCTAAATAGTAGCGTGCTGGCGCCGAACGTGAATCCGAGTCTGCATTGTTGGCAAGATTGTTATCTGTTGGCGGAGGGGACAGAGTTTTCTAAGAAGCGGTAGCAGATAACAATTGTGCACTCTTATCATCTTCTTCACCACACTCACTGTTACTATCATGGTCACTAAATAATTCAAAATCAGGATCTGCATCGGATTCGTCCAGTTCACTTTCATCAATCATATAAAATACTATGAATTTCACTCACAGAAACTGTTTCACGTTCCGTTATATTCTAAAGTTGCTCAAAATACCAACTGAAATGTTGTTCGTATATACACACTCAGAAAGTGTCGAATAGGTAATCACAATAAAAAGTAAACTTCTAACAAGATTCTTGACGCTAGCAAAAAAAAAGAACTTACGTGAACGGTCTCACAGGCCCACGCGAGGTTAAGAGCTCTACTAAAAGCAAACTAACAATAAATCAAACCGGTTTGCGACACTAGCGTCTCTTATCGGGAGTTTCAGGAAGGTATACGAAGTTACAACTCAAACTGCTAACTTTAAGTTGAAAATTTTCTTAAACATACAAGTAGATGGGTCTCACAGACCCGGCCCGACCGTTCTAGGGTTAAACTAACCTAACAAACTGCAAAACATCCGCTGGCAAAATATGATATGTCATAAAAATCCGAGTTTCACTTGTTATTAGCAAGTCAAAATATCTTATTAATGCAAACTAGCTTGGTAAAAGCTGCTTGTTCATATATATTCACACTTAAAGCTAACAGAAATTATCAAATAGTGACACAGTAAGTGTATGCGAAAAATGTACAAAAATTTAAATTTAGATTTCAGAGAATAGTTAAAATTCATAACCGCAGATATTATTTCTGGGGTCAGTCGTATTAAATCAAAGAGATTTTTATATTTGAAGCACTACATTGTTTCCCCTTTCACCATTTTTGGTCTGCATGTTTCGATGTTCCACTAATGAAGACTATGCACTTTTTTAATAGGCTGCTTTACGAAATTAGTGATACCAGTACAATAAAAACTCTTCGGAGTGAAGGGACGAGTGACGCAAATTTCTACTCACAAAAGAAGTGATATCCATTTTGCGAGTGATTTCGTTTGCGTCACTATGGCGAAAAGGAGGATACTAAGTCTTTTAATTTTATTACAACGGAAACACTTCTGCCATAGTGACACAAACAGAGCCACTCGCGAAATAGATATCACTTCTTTTGTGAGTAGAATTTTTGCGTCACTCCTTCACTTTACCCCGAAGGGGGTTTTGTACTGATTTTTATATCACCTAATTACAAACTAAAAAACTGTATGATGCATAGTGGGGCAAAATACCGAAAAGCTGGCAAAAAATTTTAAAAAAGTTTCTATTTAGGGAATTTTGAACATTACATTGGTTACATTGAAGTTTTAAGTGTCAGATTTTGCAACTGAAATAGGGAATTTTCTTATACCTGTCTACCCTCCATCATTCAAAAAGGGGCGCTCGAGCGAGTAATGTCTGAGGTTCAAAAAGACACTAAATGTCTGTTTGTTTAAACGCGTCCAATATTGTTAATTTTAATCGATTTTAAGGCCTCGAAATGGATTAACAAGGTGATGGTAAGTAGAATATTGATATGCATATCAGAAATAATTCTTAAAATACGAACATTATCATTTTGATGAAAGTTTATTAACAATGAATTGCAACAATCAGTTATAATCAGTTCTCTTTTCAAATGTCGAAACAACTGTATATTCAGCAGAGTTCCGCAACAACATTTTATGGAGCTTTTAGCCTGTACTATAGTCTAATGAACAATGAAAAAAAAAGTGCCAAAAAATGCCAATCTGCATTTTGTGGCGGTTTATGCCCAAAGTGAGGCCAAATCCAGAAAATTTGGCCAAAATACGAAAACGGTATTCAATCTAAATGAAACTTTGTGAACCGGGGTTTTCGAGGCCGCTGATCACGAATTTCAAATAAAATAGAGAAAAAAAAATACAAAATTAAAAAATAGACTAAAACGAAATATACAGTCAAAAAAGTTTGTTATTGGAAGCGGGAACAATAAGTTTTATTTCATCTAAAATACTAAATAGTTTACTAAAAAAAATATCTAACAAAGAAACGAAAAATAATAAAAATTGTCATCAAAATAATATTAACGATAACTTGTTCCACATTATTTCATCATTTTAAGTTGCTAGTACTGTTATTTGTGATAGTAGTTTTGATGGCAAAGGTCATTTGTCCTAAAACTGTTAGATAGATTGTAATTTTTAGTATTTTATTTCTCTCAGTGTAGAAACATAATATAGAAAACTAACTAACACCTTAATTCTCGTCTCCGGAAGAATACGTGTCGTATCCCGTTGATTCTTTGGAAGTGCTTTCTGATTTGTCGACAGTATTTGTCGGAATTATTAATTCCAGGTCATGTAGTGAAAATGATCTAAGCTTTTTCTGAGGTAATTTTCGTAAGCTCGAAATAAGGTGATCTGATGAGACTAATAGTATATGATCCTGATAGTCATTTCTAAATCATTCAATAAAAAATTGAATTACCGGTCAGATATATTGCTAATTAATCTATTTTTTAGTGATTGAAAGGTTTGCATTTCTACCTGTTGCAATACTTGTAACTAGAGACAGGATGAGCACACGAGCCTGAGCCATTCTCGCGCACGCGCATTACTCCTTCAAAATAAATATTATTTCAAATCATGTGCTTCCAATAAGCAATTTAGCGTATTCATACTTGGTAGCATATCGGAAAGCTAATCCAAGGAAGGTGGTATCGAACCCTGGTGTAGTTTTTTTTAATTTTCTCTTAATGAAAATATTTTTTATCTTTATATATATATTAGGACATTTAATAAAATTACATAACAAACGCTTGTGGATGTTAGGTGTCAGGTACGTTATTTTTTTATTGCACAGACGATTAACTCATGTTTCCATAGTGTGCTGTTCCTGTAGCTAGTCACAAGTGTTGCAATGAAGTAAAACTTATTGTTCATACTTCTAATAGCAAACGTTTTGACTGAATATTTCGTTTTAGTTAATTTTTTAATTTTGCTTTTATATTTGACTTCAGATTCGTAATCAGCGACCCCGAAAACCCCGCTTTACAAAGTTTCCTTCATATTAAATGAAATTTTGATCTTTTTACATTTTTAGTCCACCATATTGGATCCGCCATTTAGGTTTTTGATATTTTGACTTCAGATTCATGGTCAGCTACCTCAAAAACTCCGATTTACAAAGTTTCATTTAAATCGAATACATTTTTCGTATTTATACATTTTTTTTTTTGGATCTACCCCCAATGTGCGCTGTGTGGAAAAGTTATTTACACAATCTTCTCAGTCTGTATACCGGAGAGCATGCAGAAAAATTTGAAATCTACCCCACAAAACAATGAGTCCGGGGTCAAGCTAGCTTAACACAAATTTTCGATATGTATAATATACTTCAAGTGTTCTTGTGTGAAAATAGTGTACTGAAACTCAATATGATAAATATAAGGTTCATACCCTGATATTTGGAGATGTAACGTAATCAATATCGCCGTCCTATAATGCGAATGTCTTACTAGAACGTTTATCAATTTACACTAAATAAACCCATGTTTTTTATAAAATTTTAACTCTTGATGCCTCGAGCTGTTCTAAATGATTGATATAGCCTATATGGTTCACACTCTTGAGCATCTCCAGAAATAACATCATCAATATGGGCGTCATATAATATGTGCCACTTATTAGGATGTAGATCAACTGACGCTAAATATACCCATTTTTGTATCAAACGAAAGCCATGAATGACTCGAGTTGATCTAAATAAGTGCAGTATAGATGATGGCGTCCTCCAAGAGTCTATATTTTCTTTCATTACTTTCATAATCTCCATAATATTTCATCTTTTGGCGTAAACAAAATGATGCTGAGGAGTAATCACAGTATGTAGCTTCCATATCAGAGAGAGCATCTTCAACTTCTGAGCTACTGTTTTAAGTTACCATTGTATATGCATTGGTTTAAACATTCTTCGATTTTAGAACATTCCCAAAATTCTCTACATGAAAAGTTATTAGTTGTACATTTACACCTTACATCTGCAATACAATTACAAGTGTTTCGCCTCGACGTGTTTAAAATTGATTAAAATGTAAAGTTCTCCGCGGCACAATATGTATTGTACTAGTTTTAGCTGCCCATACAGATAATTTGAATATTTATAAGCCTTCATATCCGGAATGCTATTGTAAACTAATATTACGCTTGGACACAACATTTCATTTATTTTCTTCAGATAGAACTGGACATGAATATGGACGTATGGTATGTAAAAGAAATTGGATCAAGTACTTCTTCTCTGACATATCTTACACACACAGTTCGCCATTTTGGATCGGCCATATTAGATTCAAATTATTTTTTTGAAATGGAAATAGGTGCAAATGATACATGAAATTAATGTACAATCTCCGCAGAAATGCAGTGGTATAGTTAGTTTGACCGTATGTTGAACCGTTTGGAACCAAAACCAATAAGCCTTTTCTAGATCCTAACATAAACGTGTGTACCAAATTTCAACTGAATCTGTAAATTTATAGGTGAGTTATAGTTGACGAAAGATTCTCTGAACATACATTCAGACAAACAGATGTACACACACACAGGCATCAATATGGAAATTATATTTCTTTACGTTTCAGTAGAGGTGGTAGAACCCAAATCTGGTCTTATCTCGATTTAGAAAATTTGACCCTAATACAATATTTATATGCGATAGTATAGCACTGAAGTAATAAAAATCACACATGAAGAAATAATTAAATTTATGACACCCCTGTAGTAAAGAGTTCGGTTACACCTATTAGTTTTTCGTTTAGAAATTGTTTTCCTTTTTCAGCATCAAAGACGTAACCTTAACTTATGTTCTTTTTCAATGTCTATTCGTGAAGTACTTTACAAGAATTTAACTAATCTGTTTAAGACAGACCGTCAGTAAAGATTGCTGGCGCAGGTTCTAGTAGCTCACATTGACTTGTTTGCAATTCAAAGCCTGTAAAAGATGGTCTGATCGTGCGGAAAAAGCTTGTGGCTGTGCTAGTGCAGCAATGAATGACGAAGAATTAGTGCAAAAGCCTTCCGAGGAAGTGACTGAAACAGAGCCGGTTTATGAGTCTTTGAATGACGATGTGGTTAACGTTTGTGTTCTTTTTCATTATATCAAAAAATAATTAAAGCTAGAAAGAGAGGATGGTCACTGACGAAAATCATGCACCACTTTAAGAAAGTAAAGGATAGGAACTATCTATCGCTATATCAGATTTATTATGACCAACGAGGAAAATCGTGAGAAACTAAATATCATATCAGAATGTGTGTTGTCAAAGTTTCAAGAGGGAAAAATAGTCAGACAGCTGTCCAATATCAGGCAATGGATATGTAGAAAAGCTAGAGGGCTTGGGTTAACTGATTTCAAAGGTGGACAACCTGGGTTTGGAATTTCAAGGCAGCTCACAAAATTATTACTCGCGAGGTGACTCTTTGTGACGTGTAAATATGCTCAGTCAGAAGAGAGGATTGAGAATTCTACGTTCGCATTTGGTTTTGAATTCACCGAGATCATCCCAAAGTATGCTTCAGCTGAAATTCTAAATACCGACCAATTTGGATTCAATTATGAGATTCACAGTGATCGCACACTATCTAATATGGGTGAAAGAGATACCAATATCGGAGTAAAATCAGCGTCTGGAATATCGCATTCCAGCCCATTGTCTCCATGGATGGCAACTACTTTCCTCTCTTCTTATTGCCTTATGTTAACCAAGTGTGACCTTTGGTCCCATTGTGCAACAGAAAACTGATTTTACCTCTAAATGTAAATGTAACGTGTTCCAAATCTGGCAAAGTGGACAAGAATATTCTTGAATAATATCAGGATAATTGCCTTCCAAAGTTAAAACGAAATGTTGCCAAGTCATCGATTCATTTTGTCTCTATTAGCAACGTCTGTTTTCATTTCCGGATAAACACGTAGAAATAGAAAACGTCCCCCCTGGTGCAACGTCGCTGACGCAGCCTTTAGATGTTTATTTTCTGTCAATGTAAATGGTTTTCCAAACGATGTTGAGTGAGGTTTGCTCGATAATATTGATAAAGACTTCCAGAGTCGTAATACTATTATCAATCATCACGGACTTATCCATAACCAGTTGAGTACTCCAATACTCAACAACATTATTATTAATGCTTGGAAAAAGCCGGATTACCCGTTAATTGTGATTTCTTTGTTGGTCTGACAATGTTATTTCGTAAATTAAAGATTCAAGTTGTTCATCTTCCAACTGCACAAATGCATTATTTATCCAATCTGCTTACTGTCGTGTACAGTTGTGCTTACAGGATTGATTCATCAAGTCTCATAAGTATAATCAGCTATAATCAGCACTGCGCACAAACTAGACCCGAAATATTAGAAAACTGTGTGACATTTCACATGCAATAACTTCAAAACTGTCCAAGATACGGTTAAATTAACTACGCCAGTGCATTTCAGCAAAACTGTACATGCATTTCATGTATCGCTCGCACCTGTTTTCATTTAAATCGAATATGTCGGATCCACGATGGCCGACTGTGTGTGTAAGTAACATGTCAGAGAAGCAGTACTTGATCCAATTTGTTTTTGCATATGCCCAAATTCAGGTCCAGTTCTATTTAAAGAAACTGCAAGCAATTTTGTGTCCGAGCGTAATATTAGTTTATGATAGCATTTCGGAGATATGAAGTCTCATAAATATGTGAATTACCGATATGGGACACTAAAATTAGTACTAAACACATTGTACCGCGAAGAGCTTTGCATTTTAATCAATTTTAGCAATTCCCGCGAGACAATTGACGATTGTGCCTTGTTAATCTAACCGCAGTGTTTAGGTTCAGATCAGGAATATGCTTTCTTAAAGCTTGCTTCGAAACAAGTGTCTGATAATGTGCTTGTTTAAAATTTTCCCGTAATGATTCAGTAGTTTGTGGACAAGACCTAAACTTTGGCATGATATATTTTTACCAAGTGCTATTTTTCCTTCATACTTGAAACCAAACATACGTCGTGCAGTTGCTGTTCTTTATACCTTAACATAACCTATGAATCCTCGCAGCGGATTCAAACATGGTGTAGCCATGTCATCACCATTGTCAACTTTGCCTTAGAATATACTGTTCTCGAAATAAGGTAGAACAAAACAAGACTAACATTGAATGGCTTGCACTAACTGTTCGTATATACAGTTACGTAGATTTAATAGAGGACATTATAAATGCACTAACAAGTAAAACCGATATCATAGTAGAAGCTTATGACGAGATAGCTCTGTAGGTGAACGTAGAGAAAACAAATACATTATAACAAAACAAAACACTGAGGATGCAGGTAATAGATACATAACAACTAATACTGAGATTATAAAGAATATAAAGTTTAAATATTTGGGACATTAACAAGAAAAACGAGACCATAAAAATAATAGGTAGCTTTGGATCGGGCAATGCATGTTTCATTAGAGTCAAGAAGCTTGTGATTAATATCAAGAAAGTTTAAATTCAAAATATACAGAACGACCATTGTGCTGGCAATAACTTACGGCTGCAAAAGTTGGAGTTCCACTCTAGCAGAGGTACCTGAAGTGTGTGTGTGTTTAAAGATCTACAGTAGTTTTGAAAAATATATATGGGATGAGGTGACCGGATAATGGAGGAGACTGCATAATGAAGAACATCGAAGATTGTATGACTCACTCGATATAAGAATAATGGAATCACGACTAAGGTGGGCAGGCCACGCAGCTCGGATGGGGGAGAAACGAATATTGTTTTCGTTGCGGTTGGTAAACCGGAGAAAAAGAGGCCGTTGGGAAGACCGAGACGTAGCTGTGAGGACAATATTAGAAGGGATTTTCGGGAGGTAAGGTGTTCGTGATAAAAAATGTCTTGATGTTGCCGAGGGAAGACTCCAATAACAAACGTTTGTAAATGCGACGATGAACTAGCGAGTTTCGTGAGCAATGCAATTAATTACTAGTGATTCGTGATTAAGGAACTGATTATCAGTTGATAGTAAATTCTACGTTAGACAAATTGTTGTTTCGTATTTAACGAGTAAAATTGCTAGATATGCAGGATAACATAGGTAGGTTGTAAGAGTATGCATCAGGTATCGATAGGTCTGATTATTGTAATTGCGTTGTACAGAGAAAAATTAGAATATCATATACTGTTATTTAACATTTTCAAGTCAATAGTTACTTTTAACAATTTACGTCTAGCAGGGAATTACAAGGGCAGATTTTAGTCCGAGAACTAAATTACTGTACCATCCATTTCTGAGACTACAGGATGCTTGTCTCTCGTATTACCCCACATTTGATGAGGAAGTTACTATTTTGAAAGTGTTGATTTATTCCATTTCATACAGAATTTATTGTGTGTTTGCTTTTTTTAAAATATGTTTCAGAATCCATCCAATGGGAGTTTGACATTTGAAGAAGTGCTTGAGTCCCTACGTCGGTTTGGATGGCCCGATTATACGATCTTTGTGGTTCTTCTGTTACTGTCAGGATGCATTGGTATTTACTATGGGTTTATTGGAAGAAAACAAACAACAAGCGATTACCTTATGGGAGGAAGGAGAATGAGAACTATTCCAGTGGGTCTGTCTCTTGTTTCCAGGTAACCAACTAATGAATATAGAGAATGTAAGAGGAAACGTCACATCAAACATTGAGAAAAGTTTTGGTTGTCGGGGTAGAAATTGCACTGGATTTCAAAGCCACATAAACTCTTCAGAAAGCGTGTGAAAATGAACTTTAAATACCAAAAACAAATGTTCGTTGAATGTATGTAATACTAACTCCTGTTTTCTCGCCACCTAGTGATTTTTTTAATGTTAAGCAATTGTCATCTTTGCGATATCGACTTCCTGCCACAACTGAATTATTGCTACTTTCTTCAAAATGGTCTCTAATGCCCATTTGGCCCACCTTTACCTCAGAGAATTTTTGCTAACTGTTTGGGAAATATCTTACGTACCCATTCCACAATGTTGGCATGCGTATTTGAATAGAACAAGCAGCTTTCGAGTCGTTTACGGCAGCATGTGGCAACATGTGTATTGTTAATGATATTTTAAATATGGATCTCTGAAGTTCATTTTCTTACACTTTCAGCAGCCTGTAGCCCCGAAATACGAAGAAAATATTCCACCTAGGTGACTAAGCTTTTCTCTTGCTTTATAATATAGTATCATCCCTCGAAGTTTGCCTGTCGAATTCTGTTACGCCCTGTATATATGTAATGAAGCAAGTATAGCCTCAGTGGAACAAAAGTATAACATTAATAATGTTAGAATGTAATAAATGTTAATACATTATTAATGTTATAATAATTTTGCTTGTGAATTGTATGCAGAATCGTTTTTTAGTAACATCATGTATTATAGGCAAGCTGACGATATGTATTATACTGAAAGAGAAAATGTGTAACAACTATATATTGCTATTGCAATCTCAATCATGGCGTTTTTTGGCAACGAAATATGACATCATTTTGTGTATTTTGCATACAAATCGTACAACGAGCACTTCATTGAATTTTTCTCTTTTAGTTTGATATAGCTCCTGGGAACATCTAAGCCAAAGTGTTTCAAGGATACACCTGGTACAATAAACACATGCTTGAAATATACAAAGAAATCTTGCCACTCCGTGCTCTAGTGAAAGTAGCATGACATACAATGTTGGATCCGATCCACCTTACATGTTAAAGGAAAATGTTGCCCAAAAACAATTTGTGTGGAATTAATATGCAAACTTAAAAAAAAATCCAAAAATTATTTCAACATTATAGCAAAATCTATAAATCTGTTAGGGTTTACCTAACTTCAAACCATATGAAATCCGACCAAATAATACATTTTCAAACATTATATTTGTCTACATTTTTAAATATTAAGGATATTTATTGACATCAACTCTTTCCTTTTCAGTATGTTGAGAAACCAAATTCAAATGCATATATAATATCGTAGGAATGTCTAATAAAGTTAGCCAAATCTAATTATTAACTTATCTCTTAATACTCAGGCATATCGTATTAGTCCTCTGTAATCAAAATTTATAATGTAATGACTGTGGTGGTTCATACTAATTGGGGAACACAAAATTGTAAAGGGGAAATCAAGTGTATGTGTGTGAAAATTGAAAATATAATTAAATAAAATGTTAAGATGTTTGTGATTAAATGCAGATATCTCATAATTTATTTTTGCATTACATTTTCTCCACTAAAATCGTGTATCTTGGTCAATTTATATCTATTTTGATTTTTATCTCTGTAATCACTGTGAATGAGTTAAATCACTATGAGTCTCAGCCTCAAATAATGAGTGGAATGAAGCTTATTTGAAACTTTCAATAATCGAAGTTTGAATAACATGAAAATAACTGCATGTGCAGAATTTTGTAATACTGTAATGCGAATATTAGAATACTTACATGTTTTATCTTCATTTCTCATTCTCTAAGGGTGTTTAGGCTTTCATATTTTATAGCGAAAAAAACTTGATTGAGCACCACAAGTTATTTTTCATATGTATTGACAATGTTTAGACCATTACTAACATCTTTCGGAATTTCCTCTTATCAGTACAATCCAACATGAAAAAAGAGTAAGTTATAAACTTAAGGTAGGTTTTACTTATTTTCTTTCAGTTTCGCTTCCGGGATAGCCCTGATTGGCATTCCATCGGAGGTTTATGTGTTTGGATTACAGATTTGCGTGAATGTTATATCCATGGTTT
Organism: Lepisma saccharinum; assembly: GCA_022664845.1. NCBI lineage: Eukaryota > Metazoa > Arthropoda > Insecta > Zygentoma > Lepismatidae > Lepisma > Lepisma saccharinum. Next base: position 46,525 of record JAGDQP010002123.1, read on the forward strand.
TAATGGGCATTACAGTTACCTACGCATATCTTCCAGTTTTCTATAACTTACGGATAACATCTTCATACGAGGTATGGTTTCTCTATGTAATAATGAAATTAGAATGATTGTTGTTCACATTGATTCATGTATGACATTTTTCCACTGAGGTAATTAGCGACAGAATATCCTACAGTATTTACATAAGTTAAACATTTCGAAAAAAAAAAAACTTTATTGTAACGGTATCTCAGAACTCGTTATAATAGACGCCAATTACATCTTCTTTCTATGTGGTAACTACAATTCGTGCTGAAGCGTCCTATTCAACTACATTTTTCCATTTCGTTTATTAATCAACTCTATAGTAAGTACTCCTAAAATCAGAATAGGTTTCATATTACAATGTAACATATAATTATCGTAAAATTGAAAACACTAAAAGTCATATATTTATGAAATACTTCTAGATATATCCATCAGCGACACAACTCCTAGTTCGTAAAAAGCCAGTTACTTATAGACATGTTACTTGATAAATATACTGAGATATAAAATATGAAATGTGATGGAGGAATCTATACAAATATAGTGAACAGTTGACCGAAATATTGTAACATAAAAATTTGACAAAGTGACTGAAGAACTTTTGGACTAGCAGTGAAATAACATTACAAAGTATTCTAATAAAAAGAAGATCTAGGGATTCTCGAGAGGTTAGCGCGCTAGCTTTTTTTGGGGGGGGGGTGTCGGGTTCTGTTCAAGCTAGGATCCATTGAACTGAATGGTTCGGAGCGCACTTTACTAAAATTGTAGATCCTATCCTAAGAAAATTACCAGCTTGTTTAGATCTTTATATTACTCAATCAATCAATATAATAAAAACAACAGAAAGTAAGAAAAATAGTTAGGAACATTTGATGAAATAGTAATTTAATAAAACAATATTGGACTATAACGAGAAGAACGGAATGATAACATTTACTATATTAATTGAATTAATTAATCACTATGGAGACAATATTTAAATCAATAAAATAAAAATGAACTGGACTAGAACAAGAGAGATTTTATATCTTAAACATTAATTTTAAAATGATCTCAATCCAGCATAAAAGATGATGATATGATAACAATGAGTAAACTAGTATTGCTCCCATAACACAGCATGCAACATATTATTTCTAAAATGTAATGTCTTTAAAAGTTAAGATGCAAGCGTGATGGGCACAGGGAGATTTCTGACTGGAAGTTCTATTGGCAAGTTGCCTCCAATTGCGTGGAGTTCCGAACATACAACTACGTTTAGTGTATTCTCATTAGAGATGGACCCCGAAATGTCTTAATAAGAGCAGGAACATTTCCTTAAAACAGGTTTTTAATGGTAAGATTAAATATTTTCGTGTAGAGATTTGTAGGAAAAATATTACTAGAATGTTGACTGCCACAACGTTTACAGAGTTAATAACTAATACTTACAAGAATTGCGATTTACATAATTTTAATTACAAAGACGTAAAAATTAATAAGATAAAAACGTATAAAGATACGTGCAACCTTCAACTAAGAGTATTTTAACGAAAATTTAACTACCTACTTTGCAGAAGATGAAAACATCACCAAGCATCTTCAGAATTTAGTATGAAATCATTTATTTTAGGTGTGTGGCATGGCCATAGCGGGAGCTTCATTGATAAAGATATTTTTGATGAAGAATTGTGAGAAATCATAGACAACTGTGCTTACCAGTATCATAAGACCTAATACATCAAGGCGGCATTGTCCTTGATTAAATCTAAAGTTTATAATGATCGCTTGATTAGCATTATGTCCACATTCATCTTGAAGCAGAATGGGTTAACCAAGTTGCAAGCTGAAAACAAGCTCTGACAAAACAGTAGGTTGTACTTTCAGCCCTGGTAACATTATTAGATTTAATTGAATAATTTGAATTAAAATGTGATGTAGGAAAGATTGGAATAACAAAGAAGTCTTTAATTTCTGCTCTACCAGGCTACAACCTATGTCGAAACATTATTGTTTTCGTACATCTTCGATTTTATCTTAAACTACAACTAATATTCTACTCAATCGAAAAATACTTTGGTTGTCATGTATAAAGAAAGAACTGTTTGTATGTACATACTGTAGTAATCTTATTTGTATCTTCACATTAATACCAATATTTACGAATTGACAAACCTCTATAAATTAAAGTTGCATTAAACAAAATTTTATTTAGTAGAGTACAAACTTTTCCCATTTGGTGAAATGATTTACCAATTTGAAACAGAATATGTTCTTTCCAGAAACAATTTCCGAAATTTTAGTTTGGTTACCCAAAGGTTGATCTAAATTACCGTTTTCTTAAACCTAAGGTTAAAAACGTGGTTAAAACATTCATAGTTATGATCAAATTTTGCATGGGCAACATGTCGTGTGAAGTGATTGGTAAAGGTGTCATCTGTATTTCTCTGCAGAAATAAACTTTGTTAAACTTTATTTGAAATATCAAGTTATGCAATGACTGCTATTTGATTGTTAAAATATAATTCATAATTCATGACAATGTACTTAAAATCAGCATTATTCAATTCCTTGTATCTATGCTACAATACATTTTAAACACACAGAATTTCGTGCGCGTGCGTTCAGTGAGTGTCCCGACAAGAGTTTAAATAATATTTTGGTGAAAATGTTGTTCAACCATATAATATTATTTTATTGTCATATATTCCAGTATCTTGAAATGAGGTTCAACAAGACAGTACGGATTTTTGGTTGTGGACTGTTTTTATTATCATTGGTGAGTGAATCATATTGTTAGGTTTTATGTGCCAGAATAATGTAATAATAATGATTAAAGGTGTAAAATAATTAAGTGTATATATAGAATATAGAACTATCTAGGTTTCAAAAAACAAAGGATTGGACATTAGGAGAGCCGGGACTCTGAGAGACCCCTCTTACATTTTCGAGCACCCCACCAGCTTTAAAGGTTTTGCTGTTAAAAGATGATAGAAATCGCTTAAAACCCCGCCTTCCCTCAATTCGAAGCTCGCATCCCGAAACTGAAAATCCTGGAGGATTCTCTGAAATAAATCTAAATTAAAAATCATCTCTCCACTTTTTCACATGTTTGGTTGGTATTATTATATTATAGAAAGAATATACGTATACTAGGTGATTGGCCCTCCCGTTGGTGCGAGGTGGATAAAATATATTTGCAATACTAGAATTTGTACTATTTAACCTAAAATTTCTGCCTATGTGGGGCCGACTTTTAATAAAGTCATTAATTGATCGTTGTTCTAAGGAACAACCCTGCCAAATTTAAAGTTTCTAAGTTTAACAGTATTCGAGTTCTCATACCCCCCCCCTCTCTCTGTCTCTCTCAGAAGAGATTCTCGTCCCTTCAGTCCGTCGTCAGGAGAGGGGCGTCGAATTGAAAAACTAAGACCGCCTTTACTATTCTATTGAAACGAAGATATGTCATGACCAATATTATGTTCCTAGCTCAAGTGATTTCCGAAAGTCCACCCCACCCCGCGCTTTTCAATACCGTAGTTAATCCTTCCAGGTCCTAAGGAACATATGTTCTATATGTCGTTCGAATTCATCAAGGGGTGGATGCTTATAACGCAAACACACAATCTTCAATTTCATATACGTGCATATTATAGAAGATAATTCGTATTAATTGGAAACACTAACAGTTTTACTACTAATGCTATTATTATTATTATTATTATTATTATTATTATTATTATTATTATTATTGTTATTATTACAAAACTGAAACTACAAATTATGCTAATAAACCAACTACTGCACCTATTACTACTACTTCTGAAACGTTAGACCAGTGTCTCCAACGTCAACAGTTCGAATCCCGCCTGGGACGTAGACATTTTTAAGTTGTCATAAGCATTGCACTCATATAATCGTGATGGGCCGAAGACAAAGTTACTTAAATGGCTCACGCAAAATAAAGATTACCAAAGAATTTTACTTCAGCTAACTACTACTACAACAATTATAACTACTACTGCTGCTGCTCCTACTACAACTACTATTAATGCAAAAACTATAAGTACTACTACTAATGCTACTGCTATTACTACTAGTAATACTACTGCTCTTACAACTACTGGCACTATTATTTCTACTACATTTATTATGCTTTTAAACATTCAATCTAAGTATTTCTGCTTTGCCACAATCCAAATTTGAATTTTAAAAAATCTAAGCTCTTTATTTAATTCACTGCTTTTAACAATGAATTGAATATTTATAGGGCTGTTATTGGGGTACATATTTGCACATTTTAGACTTTCACTAAATTTTCCCGTGGTCACTAATATTCATACCTAGTTTCAGCATTCTAGATCAACAGGAAAGGCGTTAAAAACTTCTGGATGAACAGACAGACACAGAAATTAGAGATTTTATATTTATGTGGATACTAAGTGCTATAATCTAAGTTAGTATCAAACGAGACATTTTCAATTTGTACCTGATTTTTTTTAAAATTACAACGATACTGCTATAATTTTACCATCAATTAAATTAATGTTTATTGAGATGAATAATAATAATAATAGAAATGAAAGAAAATGATAAAATTAGGGCTTCTCTTTAGTATATGCCGGGCCCTCTTTTCGGACGGAAATCCCGAACTATCTTAATCTTACCTGACCAGAACATATCTAACGTGTTTACAGTTAAATTTTGTTTCACATAACGTATTATTACAATGAACTGGCTTATTAACCATTAATAATGAAGTTCGTTTGAAACCTTTACTAATTATACACTAATAATTCTCAAAATAGGTACTCTTTTACCCTATTAAATGTTATTAATACCCTTACTACCCATTATAGAGTAGAAACTGCTTCAGACAACTTCGCTGTCTATAATATGATAATATATTAATAGAAGCAAAGTTAGAGTTTAATGTAGAATGTAATTATAAACTACACTTACAAGTTACTCAGGATGCTAAAATATTTGCTAAGGTTATGTATTCTGTATGGATTGATTCTCTTGAGTTGGTTGTATGGAGTGAAATCAGGGAACTCTGCAACTATGTGTGAAATTTGGATCTTTTAAAATATCTAGATTTGTTTGTCTGCATTTCATGGCAATGGTTTTCAAACATGTGCATCATGCAGAACTTTCGTTCTTAGTTGCGTGAATGATCAGATCAGTAATGTTGGTTGCGGATGATCTCGGATCTCGTCTAATCATTTCCCACATTTACTCGATGTGAAAACGATATTGTATTCCTGCGGCCAGATCAATACGTCCATACCACGCAGGCTGTGTTGGGTTGCGTATATTGTATGAGCTTCCGGATGAGAGTTATCGTGCCACAACATGCTCCTATAGAATTCATGAATTAAAGCAACAACAGATTCTGTTGTAAACTTTCGCTCCAATGTTTTTGTGATTAGAACGAGGCTTAAATTGCATCTGTAGATGCCCTTCGATCTGCCGCGGCCACAATGTGAAAACGTTGATCTTCTCATTTATCAGAAGATTACAATCATCCGAACCTCGGTTTTCTGCTAGAAATTGCTACTCGGGAGCATTGCTAGCTACAGTTGCAAACAGTAGAGACATACTGACTTACTATTGCTCGCAGTAAATGGCTTTGTTCAAACTGGATTTATTGCTCATATGTACGTCATATTTGTCTTGGTGATATTCTGTATACTAGTATCACACATTATATTAGCATTATCTACTGTCGTTTAATGGATTCATACGCCATACGTATTACGTGGATTGTGACTTGTATCAATGTAATTATCATGTAGATAAATGCTCTTTCGAAGCTTTATTCACAAAGCATAACTTCTTTCTAGTATCATATATATAATCAGGACATTTAGTCTTGTAAGTAATTTATTGGATAACATTTAATGTTGTAGTAATTGCATATTACTTGCCAATTTTGAAAACCATGTTTCTCTCATCTTACTTACGCCATGTAATTGTATTACATTCTGTCCAAGGAATTTGCATCTAAAGAATTTTAATGTTCCCAGTAATCGCACACTAGTTAATGTTATCTTCTCTGGTATATTTCCTATTTACGAACGACTTTGCTTCTAAAAGTATTGTGCACAATGTGCCCATGGTCTGGCACGACTGACATTTTTCTATTTTCCTATAGCATAATCTGCTAATAAGCAACAGCATTACAATCCGTCATACTTCAGCCTTGACCACATGCCGTTTGTTTCAACTTTAAACGTAAAAGTACCTGAGTGACGTTCGATGGAAACTGGCGATGGAAGCTAGTTCATGTGCCAAGTCTTAATTTTAAACTTTTTGTTAGCAGTCAGAGGTGCTAAATTATATTTTATATACCAAGTTTTCCTTACTTTAGGGATATGAAAAATCCAATCTGAACATGTCAGAAGAGTATCTTTTCAAGATGACGCAATTTCAAAATGGCGGCATGAGATTTTATAGAAATTGTCTGTATTTCGGCTCCCCATTACTCGATTTGGATTCTGAAAACTCTAAGGTCAACGCTTCTTGACACTACCACTCCTACCTGATCTTAAAACTTCACTCCTATCCGAATTCCTACCCAATTTTAGAAAATCTCACTGTTTTAAAAATTGTCACAATATATTACTTCCAATTTTCAAAATATTTTACTTCCAACTTGAAAATAATGCAAAATATTGCAGAACCGCTTCAGGTCTGGAAGAATGGCTGTTGCAGTGAAAGATATAACTCACAGGTCAAATGATTGTCTTAAATTCTATAGCTACCTTTCCTTGTTTGTTAAAAATGGTAATTTAATCGAGCGAGATTTGATGCACAAGTGATCAAAAGGTAGACACTATCTAGCTTGAGAGAGTGAATAGGAAGTATCTGGTGAGAACAGTACAGCGTAAGTCAAGATCACTGGTTTAATATTTTAATGCGGAGAGGGTGGCAGCACCAGTGTATGAAAGTATTAATATTGGAAACAAGGTGCAATTACTATTACTGTGGCTTAGGGAACGCGACTTCAAACTTACCGAAAACATACTTTATTCCCCTTATTTATCAGTATTCTGTATTCAATACATATGTCATAAACGTAAGTCAACCTCGTGACTTTTCAAATGAAATGTTGTAGAACCCTGGACATTTTATACTTGCACCATTACTGCTGTAGATATCTTAAGTTGATATATTTCAAATTCTACTTGATTTAATTCTTGCTTCTAGGGAAGAAAACTGCAACTTACGTACCAATTAATAAAGCGAATGATTTCATAGTGCCTTGCGTATAAGAAACACAACAGCGCTCACTATCTTTCAGTTTACCATGCAAGAAGACCATCCTTAAGTTTATCAACATTTATTAAGTAGCGTTTTCTCTGTACAGCTAAGTAAAAATAACCCCTTTACAATAATCCCAATTGATCAGGTTATACACTTAACCGTGACATTCGGACATCTAGTAGAACAACTGGATTAATTCTAAAGCTAAATGCAGTTTACAATCGCAGTATGTGTTATTACCTACATTTGTTTGAATTATCGATATTTAACTGCAGAAGAGCGTGGTACGGTACGTAATATCTAAAACAACTACATCTTGTCACAGACATTGAAAATAAAAAAGTAACTCATTCTGATTTTTGCCAGACCCATACAAATGGGTGGGGTAGTTGTTGCGTTGCCTGAAAATGATTTAATAAATCGTTTTGAAGTTAATACTAGTCTACTTTCAACGGTCACTTGTGCATCAGTAGACATTATCAGAGACGTGTTGTAAGCAGAGAAGTTGGGATATACAGCTTAAAACGAATTTGTAGAACATACTGTAGACTGAAAGATTACAACAATTCTACGAATAAACATCAAAACTTAAACTGAAAACTTTCAGTAATGTCAGAGTAAAGCAACAAAGTATGGCTGATAATAAGGAAACAGTTATATTCAAGAATATTTCTTCTTCTCTATGCAAGGAACATAAAAGATGCGCTAAGTCACCCACTTGGGCCTCTTCGTTGGTATATAGCAAATTGTGATGGGTTCTTAAAAGATGCTCGTAAGTCAACACTAGAGCAACCATGAACAACACATGGTAGATTCACGAGTTGATAATATTGAATTCACATCTGCAATTGTAACTGGTAGATAATTTAAATGACGAAAATAAAACATTCTGGTAAGTATAAGACATTTTTTTGAAAACAACACTGAAACATGATCGTAGTGATATAGATTTAATTCAACCCAAATAAACATTGTTAAAGGCTAAAGAGATGTTAGGTTCCTGAAATAGAGATTTCACGAATAGAACCAGATCGCAAGATTAAAACCTGGAATCGAATTTTATCATGTATCTTCAGTAGAAATATATTAATACAGTCTTTTACCGATGAGAGGAAAACAAAATTACGCCTTCTTGGTGGAAAGAAACGGTATATAACTAAAAAAAGAAACACAAACTGCTTCATGTTATTTTTTTAAGAAGATGGAAGAAGTTGAGTCTTTAAAATGCAGTCATGTAGAGGAAGAGACTTTATATACACGCTTTTGTTTCATGCCAAACATGCAACACAATTAGGCCATGATTAAGTTATTATTGTTCCAGAGGAAACTGATAGTTTAATACTTCCACTGGCATTCTGTGAAAAACTTAGATGCAAAGTGTGTATGTATGTTCTGAAGTACCAAGAACCGTTGCAGAGGTAAGGGAAATTATCAATTCCCTTCTGCTGTAAGATCACCTGTCTGCTCTGCACTACCTGGCTTACACTCATTTATAGGTTGTGACACAGTAATCTCTTTTCCAGGCCAAAATAAAGTAAAAGCATTACAACTCATAATTATGGGCTGAACAGATTAGTAAAATAGTCTGTGTCCTAGGCGAAAACTAGGAGTTGTGTGAAGAGTTTAAAGTTAGCTTCCGCCTTGGAAGTGTATTAATTACATCAACATGCATTAAGAGTAAACTACCAACGTGCCATATGGCGAAGAAGCCTCGTTGATGAACCCTACCTACCTACATAACATGATCTCGGATGGACTGTTAAAATGATGGAAATGTTGAAATTAAGTGGATGAGGGACTAGCTTACTTGTGCCGGGAGTTATTCTATAACAAATGTAGAAAGCTTTGGGAGCAGCCAATCTTTATGTGCAATTTAAACCACCTTAAATGGATGGATGCTTGTAAAGGTAGTAATTTTTCGTGTTGAATAAAGAGGACGGTGATGTAAACAAAAACACTGAAATGAATTAACTCGCTGATGGTGAAACATTGAACCATGTACATCATTACATTTAAATCGATTTCAATGCAATGTGGATCTATATTGTATATTAATCTGCTGCTTATAAGCGTAGCGACGTTAAAATAATTTAAGATAGTTTATTGCAAACTGTAGAATTTGGAACCGGTATAATTATTATGCAACAACGATAAAAATTTTGAACTTTCCGTATTTTATTTTACCTTAGTATTTACTAAAATTTTGAAGTTATAAAAAATTTACAGCGAAAACTAACGAAAATATAATACATTGTGTTTATCAGAGAAACGTTAAGATTTAAACTAAAAGTGCTATTAACAAAATGAATCGATCTTCGTAAGAGCTTTCATATAAAAAAGAGTAATCCAAATTGTTAATAGAAAATCGAGATACAGAGAATTTCTATGAAACTTCCTGCTGCAAATTTATGTATTTATTTATTTAGTGACAACACAACAGGCAATGGCCTAATTATAGTGTTGAGCTTTACAAACTAGTTGTACAGAGTTTATTGACAATGGCATTTCTAAATTCTTTAGGCGACATATAGCATAAGTCCAGATCATTGTGAACTGTACAGAGTTGGTTATATCTAGTACAAATTCTCGAGATTGGTGACCTCATCAAGATATTGGTTCTTGCCTTTTTACAGTGGAAGAGACCAGTATTATTAATGCGAGTTTTAGTTGATGGGACACGAAACTGTAATGTCGAAACTAAATCCATACAATCTAACTTATTTTGAACAATTTTTTGAAGAAATAACAGATCAGCAATGTTGTGCCTTTGTTCTAAGCTCTGAATATTAAAATTCTTAATGACTGCATTGTAACTATCATAAGCAGGATAGATTCGAGTTTCTTTAAAAGTCAGGAATTTAAGAAATTTTGATCAGATTTTCTCTAATTGTTGGCAATATTTCAATTGATATGGTTACAATCTTGAAAGGCTACTCTTGTGATATGTCTTGATTGCAGTTTCACCATCCCTAATATGAGGGGAATATTGGTGTGTAAATATAATGCAGCACCTCTGAATGGCACCGAAAACGTACTTGGCTGATGAACTGTCCTAATATCATATTTTGTTGCTAACAGCCAGAAATTATATTGAAGCAAATCTAGCGGTGAAGATAGTCATTGTTGGTTGTTTTAAGCATTACTGGGCAGTGTCCGTTGCTCACTTATAAACATGTGCTATACTAACGCACACGGGTGTCCTTTGTCTGCCGAAATAGTCCATTGGAATGCGTATTATTTGTAGTTTTCCCGTAAGCTTCTCGATGTGTCTTGGAAAACAAGTGGTCTGATCGAAGAACTTCACATATGTTTTCTATGTTTTAAAGTAGTACGGCTTCCTTTTGACAGAGGTGCACGTAGAGTGTTTATAGCATCGTCCTTAACGTCACGAAAACCAAAATACCATCTAAGCACGTTCAACGATCAAAACCCTCACAACTTTATTTTGTCAGCAGTTTTAGGAAGTGTAACTTAAATTTTCGGATTGACCCTTTACCATTTTCCGACAAGAGTCGATAATATTCTGTTACTGTGATTAAGGTCAAAATAAAAGACGTAGCCATGTTAGCAACTCACGTTTTAAGTGGTCATGATTGAAACACGAAGGATCATAACACCATTTTTCAGGAAGGTAATGATACTGAAAGGAAAAATAAAATAATAGGGATCAGACACTGATTATACTGCATTTACTTTCAAAATATGTGGTTAACACTAAGTCAATGAATGTTGTTACACATTACAATTCGCTTGGTGGCAACCTTAACAACTATTTACCTGCTTTCGTAATGTCGGTAATGTGGATATGATATAATGATTTAACTAGCTTACTGCGAAGTTCCTTATGATAAAAATCGTACAATATAGATTACAATTTTTTAAAACATATTTACATTATTCAAATACTTCCTTTCTTTCAGCTACTTGCAATGTCTGTTGTGATATACGTACCAGCTTTAACATTCAACCAAGGTAAGAGTATAGGGTCTCTTAGACAAATTACTTTGATGTTAAATAATTGTAGTTATAATTTGAGAAATGAGAGCTTAATAGTACTTTCTAATATGTAAATATACTTTATTACAAATACAATTTTGAAGCGCTAGGTTCCCACTATCGAAATTGTAAAAGTAGAAGCACAATGTAAAATTGAATTGAACTGACAAATTCTTATTTTAAGCGGGCGAGGCTCAGGCTATGACTGTTCTGCCACCTAACCCTTGTCCAAAGAATACATTGAAAAAAATATGCATAGACAAAAATGAAAACGGTTACAAAATCAATTGAGTATAGAAGGTAAAAAAATGGGGAACATATTTTAAGCAATGGAATCAGTTGCAAAACAATAATAAAGTGAAAAACATATCAGCATACACATATATAGTAACGCGGATACTGTGCATACAATACACAAAAGCATAAAATGTTACGAGAAAGTCGAATTAGACACTATTTGATGGTACAGAAAAAAAGTTGCGTGAAATGTCATTGTTCAAATTATGCTATGGATATCATGTGTGCTTGAGCTTACCCGCTGTTGGGATAGTAAGTATGTGTTTGATGCTTCCATGAAAGCATGAAATGTTTTAACTTCTATTATGGAATTAGGTACAGCATTCCATGCCCTGGCAGCGAATACTGAAAATGATGCGCTTGTTTGTTTAAGCCGATGACGTGGAATATCAAAGTTCTTATTTCGTCGTATCGAATAAGAATGAAAAACAGATCTATTTATTAGTTTCCTATGCATGTATTCAGGACATTCTGTTTTAAGAATTTTAAAAACAGCACAGCAAAAGTGTAAATACGTTCTTCTTTACTTTGTCAGTAAATTGTTGTAATTGAGAACTGGCAGCATCTGTTCAAATATTATAAAGCCAAAAGAGAAGCGGATACAAGAATTTTGTAACTTTTTGTATAAACTTAGCTTGCTTTATTGTACGAGGTGGGCTATAGACAGTATCGCAGTAATCGATTAACGGTAGTACCAACATTTGTGTGAGAAGGAGTCTTACGTCTTGTGATAAAATTCAACAGTTTTCTTACTTTCGACAGAAATACAAAGTTTATGAATTACTATAAAATAGGAAATAATGGAACGAGGCTAATGGTAAATTAACTTGGGTGGGGAAAACAAAAATCAAGGTAATAAAACAATAATAAAATTGATAAAAATTACTAGATGAATTAAAATAATAAATTGAAGAATGGAAATGGAAAGTCGTAAGTGTCAAAGAGGAAATATGGACTCTCCAGGCCACTCCCCCCACCACATTTATCAGTATATCTTCTTTTGTCGTGATTTCTACTATTCGCAATGGTCTGGACATTTTCTGCGTTTTCCATGTTGTCAGACTTGGCTCTTCGAACATTTCAACTCAAAAACGAGATTATCGGAATTTTGGCGCTTCTTACATCGGTTTCCATTTGCAGTCTTCAAATCACAAGACTCAATTAATCAACTCAGGTATCATGTATAAAGGCTAGTAGCTTCAGAGAGAACGATGTAGTAACCATTTGAGTTACCTATAAAAATGTAAGAAGTCAATTGTAAAGGGATAAAAGTGGTTGTAAACTAGAATATGGTCTAAATGATTAGTAGATAACTTAAACAAAAAGCAAAAGTAAACTTTTTAGAATATTTTTTGCAGTATAGATTGAGTATAAATAATAGGAAACAAATTATATTATTTACCGTGAGTATGGTAACCGCAAAATAATTATTTTATGTTCATTGCGATGTAGACTGAGGAACACGGCTAAATCACAAATTAATTAGAGTGGTCATCAAGCATGTTTCCAACGTAACAGTAACATTGTCGCATCATATTTAATTCACCTCATTCATTTGGGTTTCAATAATATGTTCTTATGAGTTGTACTTTCAAATTTACTAAAGTAATTTTTTAAAGTATTATGTTAATAGCAATAAGTACATAGTAATAATAGCTGACTTAATTCAACAAAATGCGGTGTCCCAGCTTGACTACCATTTTTGTGTTAAATTAACACAGCATACGGTATTGATTCGGTACTGGAGAAAAAAAAGTTACGGCTGCAGCGAGATATGAACATGGGTTGATCAGTTGGAAGTCGAGCGTCTTAGCGACTTCGCTAAAGAGTCTTAGCGACTTAGAAAGAACACTAGATTGAAACAGTATAGAGGATAAAAAGAATGTTACTGAACCCAAGACACGAGGAAAGTTACTCTCACGACTTACGCAATGATTTAACTACTTTTCCATTGGTGAATTAGGGATCAGAATTCCCATTCATTGAGAATATATTCCATTTCTATGAATGCAAGAGCAGCATTTTACATGTTGTTGCGATATGAAAGCAGTAATGCTGCTCAATTGTTTGTCTGTCGCTATCTTGCTTGCTTTCAAAGAAGTGTAGTATTCTCAATGAATGGGAACTCTGGTTCTCAATTGACAAATGGGGAGTGATTATACCATGGGATAAGTTGTGCAAGTAACTTGGTTTTTGGGGTTCGTGAACACACATTTGATTCCCTACACTGTTTAAACCTATAGTGTAGTCGTTTAATTCATATATTGTTCTCTAAATATCGTTTGCATCTAGAGCCTTTTGTGTCTGACGATTTAGAAAAGTCGGTAAGACGCTCATAGTTCGCAGTAAGGTGGCGTGGTGAAAGGTCATGTTTCGCCTTCGCTCCGTAGCGGACTGTTTCGTCGTGCTCGTATGTAAAAGGGACCTGTGAATTGAGTGGTGGAGTGTTTGATATAGCTCTAGTGAAAAACGTTCTTCTAATTTTTAACGTCAGAAGACTGAAAATATACTTCAGTTCTTTCAATCAGCGCTCTAACTTGGATGACGTTCACGAAGCTGCATATAATGAAATTGGAGTTGAAGAAGACGATCTTTAAGCTTTAGAAACATCTAATTATAAATGTGCGGCATTTTTAACGGTTAAAGGGCAAGAATTAGTGAATGAATTGATCGCAAGGTGCAACGGGAATTCATATTCTATGCAGATAGTTTTAGATGCGGTTTTCCGGTTACAGAAGTAGGTTCAGAATTGAAGACCTGAATTGAAAAACATCCCAAGTCCACTTTTTTCGTATTTTCATTTTTCTGTTCGACGGTATCTATGTTCCAAGAGCAATCAACTTCCATAAGTTTTACATCCTACTCCCACCACACCGAAACCCTTTTTAATACAAAATAATTTCCGCTTAATAGGATAACAAACGAAGACCTTGGACTATTCTTCCTGAAAAATATACTCAGGTGGACTTGGGAAGTTTTTCAATTCAGGTCTTCAATTTATTCCTTTTTTCGTATATAGTGTGCCCCCAGAGATCCCAGATATATATCTACAGGAACAATTTGAGGTTTTTGGTCACGTAAGACGTATTCAACGATGTTTTCATCACCAATAAGCTTATAGGGCGTATAATGGTAGAACAAAAATATACCGGTACTTCGGAAACGTAAAAGCTGCAGTTCCAAAATACTATAATAGGAAAATCCAACCTGCAAATTCTATCAAATGACTATGTTTCATCATCTAGAATCCCTGAAAGTAACAAGGAAAAGGAACAAATCCCGAAAGAAGTACCCTTTGGTGTAAATTTTACGGAGTTTCCAACTCTGCCAGTAAAGGCCCTCAGATAAAGAGAAAGCGAGAGTGACGTAATCAAGTTAAGAGACAAGTGGCAGAGAGACGTGTGTGCGAATACGCCTGAGGGATCGGTGGAGAGAGTGAGGGAGAAAGTAAAAGCTGTTGGTGTGGTTAATCACGGGACTACTATTACTATATAAGCAGAAATTCATAACGAGGAACAACTGGGGCAAGAACGTATTCAAGTGGGTAACTTAGATTTAGATCGTATTAACTCAAATAGAGTGGAACCGTGAAAGAGTGTGGAATATTCGATTAAAAAATAAAGATGAAACAGTGTGTAAACAAGACAAGTGCACCGGTTGAGGGAGTGAAGACCTGGAGAACCTACAAGACCCTATAACAGAGGTTGGGGACCAGTTAAAGGATACAGAAAATAGGAGGGGGAAGAAGAGGAAAAAACATGGTAGGTCCTTTTAACAACACACGGTCCTTTTCCTTAAAGCAAGAATCAGAGGAGAGTGATAACCTTTTACTTCCTTATAAAAAATAAAAAAAAATAAAGTAAAACAAACTCTTCGAAAACCCCATTTGAGGTGACTTTTCCCCCACGGTAGTAAGGAAAACGGCAGTGGTTTCCCCTCCCAGTAAAAAGACCTTGGGAGAGGGTTCAGAGGTCAGTGTAACTAACTTTAAGGAGTTGAATGTCAGTTTAAGGAAGAGAAATATCGGAAATACATATAGAAAACAGTTTGGTATTCAACATAATGAGGACTATTTCATAACCCCCAGTTTCTTGGGGAAGTGGTTTTTCGTAGTGATATTAGTGAATGCAAATGCTATGGAAGTCACAAATAAAGACTGTGATATAAATAGTTCTCCACATAATATCAATATAGCAAACGTTTATTACCTGGCGTGGATATAGTGAGGGGAAATGCCAAATACTTGCTCAATACCCTGAGAACTTTGGATATTCACATGTTAGCAGTCCACGAACTTTCGTTTCAGGATCTTCACGTTAGAAAATATTTTTAAAATCGAAAATGTGGGGTCGGATTCCTCGTAAGATAAGATTTTGAGCTTTCAGATGTATATAAGGCTGTTGACGGCAATTGTACGCCACGAAGATTGCCTGCCTAACTGTATTTACGGCGTATTTAGAAAGTAGAATTAAAGTAAATTTACAGAATTAAAGTAGAATTATTTTCAAAACTTAGCGCTTAACATATACTGCCATCCAAATCCAAACCTTGCGGTGTTTGGAAACATGAACGGGGTATACGATCGTAAGGCGACAACTGCTGAAGACAATTACAGTGTAGCTTTCAAAAGTGGAAGAATGCCTAAAATTAACTGACGCATGTGATCATTTTTTCAAACGTACAACTTTTCATCTACAGTATATAATAAATGCAAAAGGAAACTTGATTACATCCTTTTTAGTCCGGCGTTAGAAACCGCAATTAAAAGTGTTGCTACGGGAAAATTAGCTATGTCAGATCACAACTTGGTCAAAATAAACTTGAAATGGAACGTGCCGCTCTACTTCCGAAAGTCCATATGGTGGTTTTTTAAATGCCGATTTTAAATCAGAACCAGACATTAGTCAATTAACAGTTGATATAAAACAAGAAAGAGATCGATGTATAGGAAAGGCGAGGGAAGAACTGGAACTGTGGATGCGTATGAAAAATAAATTTATACGGGAATATAAATCGTAAGCACGGGTATATTGTGAGGAAAAAGGAACTATTGCATATTATCAATCTGTATTGTACTCTTATAATCAACGAGCTAGGCAGGATCTGTTGTGGATCCCTAAAGTGCGTAAAATACAAAGTAAAATAAGGTTGTTAAAGTCATAAAGGACTACAAAAAAAGAATAATCTGACAAAGTGTAGGGCTTTCGAGACGGCCAACTTGACTACAGTGATACGGGATTCTAAAGGAAGAGACGAGGCTTTGCTTAATGAATTTATAAATGAAGAAGGTACCCTTTTTAAAATTCTAAGATATATGAAGGAATCCGGAATCAATATGTGCGATATTTTGAGACATTTGAAGAACCAGTGACGGATTTCCTTAAAGATTCAAATCTGGAGCATGTACCGCAACTGTCTGAAGAAGTTACCAATTATCTCACAGAATCTTTTACAAGTCAGAAAACGGAAAAGGCATTACTTTCCCTTCACGCGGATTCCGGTGCAAGAGGGGATGAAGTTAGTGCTCGTTGGATGGTTCTAAATAAGGATTATATAATGCTCAAGTTTGTTGCGGTATCTTACTCTTTTTGGAGTTTTCCTAACGACATTGGTGACTTTTTACATCTATTGGAGTATTGTTAAAGAAAAATAAACAAATAACTACAGTGAATAATTGTAGATTAATACATATGATGAAATTTTGATGCGAAACATTTTATGAAAATAGTGGTAAATAGACTTAAAAGTGTTATTACATAGTTTTTGCGTTATAGCCAAGTGGAATTCAGAGGTTGAAAACCCATATATATTCACTTAATGAACATTAGGGATCTGATACTTTATGCTAACAAGGGAGAAACCATTCCGTTTTTATTTCTAAAAACAGAGTTTCGTGCGCATACGATAGAGCTTCGCATGAGTTCTTGTTCTCGGTTCTGCGAGCTATGAAATTTCTTGACAATTTAATTAAGTGGATCTATGCTAATAGGTGTCTCAAAATATCAGTAAATGGGCGGATAGGATATCGTATTCTATAGCAGGGGCGTGCTACAGCCTTGCTTCTCTTTGCCTTGATCATTCCCCCTTTTGCTCAGGCACTTGATAAGGTCTTGTCGGGGATAAAGCTCATGGATAGACATATTCGAAATCTTATATATGGTGATGACATTAATTTTTGTAAAAAAATATATATAGAACTACGAATGATTATGAACTCAATTGATTAATTTTATCATATATCGGGAATTCAAATACACCCAAACAAAACACAAACGATGAATCTGAGGGCCCCGATTAGTAATCTCACTCATCTGAATATAAATGAATCAGACTATCTAAAAGTTCTTCTTGGTATAAAGATATGAGACGTGCTATATTTGGAAGTGGCAATAATTTGATACAAACGTTAGTAGCTGATCTGCAAAAATACAAACAATGTTCATCATCTCTTCTTGATCGATGTCGTTTTATAAATACATATATTTAAAGTAAATTATCCATACAAATTATTAATACATAATTATTATCCATTACAAATTCTTCCATTTTCAAATAAATTTTGCCCAATCTTTAATAAATATATGGGAGTTTTCATATGAAATAAACACATGACCATGGATGGTTCCGCGATCTGACCTCTATAAAAGTGTAGAGAATGGCGAGGTGAATTTAAAGAATACTCAAATCCAAATGACTTACCTGCTTGCTCATCGGTTCATAAGAATGCTGGAGGACTATAATGGGAATGGGAATATATCATATGATAACTTTTTAATAGCTATTCAAAAATTGGAGATATCACTCCAATTGATATCAAATCGATACAGAGCCCGTTTAAGATCTTTTCAGAGATCAGTTTAGATTTTGCATACGCGGTGATAGAGCAAATATCAATGGAGGATTTTTCAGTTAAGACCTTCTATTTATATTTTGTATCTAAAGAAGGAGAGAAACAGTCATACTCCACAGATGCATGGAGAAAAATGGCCCAATACTGTGCCAGAATCCTGCCTATCTTAATATTAATTCTCTCTTACACTACTGTATGTTCATACAGTGTTATATTTTGGATCAAATAGGAACATATTAAAAAAAACAGAGGTATAAGAGAGGATGACACGTGCCAAAGGTGTGGCAAATGATAGGACTTGTATCATAGTTTGGATGAATGTAGGAAGAAATATATGAGATAATTATAAATTATAATTTTAACGTTTTACTCGATGTCATTACCGGGATTTAAATATGAATTAGGTCTTCCTTCAACCAGCTCCCCCTTCCCCGCGCCGTCGTAAATTTGTTATGTAGCTATTTTCCATTACTTTGTTTATTTTGAAAACAAAACCGGAAATAAAAACGATGCCGATTGGTACACACAGGAAGTGTTCTTTAACATTTTAAGCATACCGAGACAAAGACGAGAATCTGAATATGCGAATTATTATAAAGTTTTGTATTAAGTTTCTTTTTATGGTATGGTTTTTCTAAGCCAGTGGAGTTATAACTGAATAGGGATACTAATTTGTTTATAGTATTTATAGTTTTTTCGTTAAAAAAAGGTGAAGGTACACTTTAGTTTTGTTATGATTTCTTGTTATAAATGTTGTCGTTATATACTATCAATAATTTAAAAAAGACGCTCTACTTCTAACTGAGCAACCCATGTTCAAATCTCACTGCAGCCGTGACTTTTCTTTCTCCCAGTGTGGCAATCAACACCGTGTGCTGTGTTGATTTAGCACAGAAAACGTTGTAGTTACACTGGGACACCACATTGTGTTGAATTAACACAGCTTTTTATTCCAGTGCAAGCATGATTGTATTAAGCTTCACAAACTTCTAGAACCTAAAAGAAAATATGAAATCTACCTTTCAACTTGTATGTTCATCTTACGTTCACCCCCTGTTAGAAGTAGAAATTTAAATAATTTATTGTAATTTTGATTCATTTTAAGATAAATGCTTTCCTGTAATCTTAGCGTCGAGATTTTTGGTCGTTGTAAACCCAGGTTATACGTAATGTATCATTATGGTGATTAAAATGTTTCAAGATTGTATTTACTATATCATCTGAATTCCGTGGATGGATGGCTTTCTGGATGTTGACGTATTGAACACAGTAGTTCTGATTTCACATTAAATTCTAGGTACGGTCCCTACGATTTCTCCACCCAATGTAAAGCAATAACAAACCACTAATAAATTCACCTTGCCTGGGGAGATGCGTGTCACTAGGAAGAGCATAATCACATCATCATACGTATGTTCTATACCTTTCTGCAAATTCCTATCACTTCTGGTTAAAAGCCTAGTGATGTTATCTCTGATAACTTTAAAAAATTACATGGAGTCCTGCTAGTATAGTGATTCTGCAACTAACTCGGGAATGTTACTTTAAATCGCCTCTTTATATATCACACCAATAATGCTTAAATATATTGAAAATGGAAGTATTAAAATGTAGTTCCCCAATACACATAAAAAATGTTCACTGACCAGGAAAGTTTTTGATACTTGGTGTGACTTTGAACAAGGTAATAGTGTGATACGTTGAGAGAGAATATTGCAGATGCTTAAGATTTTGTTACGCATCCGAGATAATTTCTTATTTATTCCAGTTACAGGTATCAATATTCATATAATCTCTGCAGTAGTATGTGGAATTTGTATATTCTATACCAGTGTGGTACGTATATATTCATACAATTACTTTTCTATTTTCTAAATTTTCAGTTGAATTATGCAATCAAAGCAGTTATTATTAGCTACACAAAACCATGCTGTTACTGTTTAGTTAGAAATTCACAAAGCAGTCAATTAGAAGCTAAAATGCCATAACATTCTGCTGCTTCGGTTATTCCTACAAGAATTATGCCACTAAAATATACATATTTTCCAAGTTTCAGACTTTTGTCAAACAGAAATGTTTTCAAAATTTCGTGTATATAGATTAATGTATCCTCTCCAAGCTCGGTTTAAGTAAACACTACTTGCTTAGCTAACTCATTATGCAATCAATAGATTAGATGTTGACAATAAAAGCTTACATTTTGATATTTATTTGAAATTGATTCAAGTATATCGAAGTTGTAGTCAAGGGACTACTACTCAAATAGACTTTTAGAGTGCTATATTCTTCCAAACATTTCCTATTGGGGATCACTCCTAAATATTTAATTTCATGTTTACAGAAACTCGAACTGTATGAGGAAAATTGGACATTGATGTTTATCTTTATGCCATTCGTAACTTTTCTTTCTCCATTTATCTAAACTTACATCGGAGAAAAAAGTTAGAAAAGCAGTGACTATGAAAATCACAGA
The DNA here is from genome assembly GCA_022664845.1 of Lepisma saccharinum. Lineage (NCBI taxonomy): Eukaryota > Metazoa > Arthropoda > Insecta > Zygentoma > Lepismatidae > Lepisma > Lepisma saccharinum. Next base: position 67,416 of record JAGDQP010002123.1, read on the forward strand.
TTCTAACTATATATCTATCGTTTGCTTCATGTATCATTATTTAATTATTCTGTCTTTTGTAATTCCTGCTAGGGATGCACAAAAATCCATATTTATCAAATCCAGATTTCGAATCCGCATTTAGAATGCAGAATTGGAATCCGCATTTGAAATCCGAATTTGAAATTCGGATTTGAAATACGAATATTAAATACGCGGATTTGTAATACGGATTTGAAATTTGCAGATTTGGTATATGGATATGAAATACGGATCTGAAATCCTTGAAGTGATGGTGCAAACTTCGGTAACTGATTACATCAAAACAACAAAAATGTTCCTTTCAAAGAATTCAAAGTTGTGCATTGTTTCGAAGCTACAGGTGCTTGGGGCTTAAGGCAGCATCGTCACAAATGACGCAATATCTCAACACATACTGGCGCAAGCTGTGTCGGCTTAGTAAATTACACTCGAAGTAGCACCCGATACATCTATTTAAGCACTGTTTATGATTGTTAGAGTGCCACCCACATACACAGGTTTCGCAAAATAAGATTGTTGTTGTCAAAGAAATAATTCAATAAGTAGTGTCAACATAGAATGTCACAAAGTTATTTATATCAAAACAGGAAAAAAGTTCGTTTGAAGAAATTTTGAGGCATGTATAGTTTCGGAACTACAGGAGCTCGAAGTTAGAGCGGTATCATCTCAAATGTCCAGTAATTGAATTTGAATTGAAATTTTAATGGCCTTTAGGCATCTGAGGCTCAGGTCAGGATAGGAGAGAGGAAAGGATTCGAGAAAGTGTCGGCCAGGGCCTATGTTGAAGGTGACATTCCGGCATCTGCCTGGTGTAACTAAGGAAAATCCCTGTAAAAACCTCAGTCAGGATGGTCGGCTGCTGAGATTGAACCCAGGACCTCCCGAATGCTACGCCAACACTCTACCAGTGAGCTACGGCGGCTCGGTGACCAGTAATTGTTCTGGACTTAATATAAAGAATAAAGGCAAGGCGGAAAGACCAAAACAATCGACAGTATTAGTGAGAACATTGTTACGAACGACTGAAACAGACTACTAAGCTTTTAAGAAAGTGATTTTAAGTTGCTGGTAAAGTGGATCCCAAACCACACGGTTCAATAACCCTAAAGTAATCGAACCCATGGCCACGCGCACCAAAATGTAAATAATGTATTGTTTGTAACGCTGCACACAAACCTATCCAACAAATGACTTTGATAGTATAATTCCTAACTTTTATTTATACTATTCTGCATCCTGAAAGCGGAAGAGGTAAATTGGCATTATCCTAATCGCCAAAGAATACTTCACGAGATATATGTTGTGTAAAATATCTGTGTGAGGGGTTGAAAATTGAAGAGTATGTTGATATATCATTCCATACCTTCAGTTCCATCCGGATATTCTGCCAGACCTCTCAGAGGCACCCCCTCCAAATCGTCGAGTACATACCTAAATTTTTACTGTTAAAAATCGAAATGAACCATGCAAAATTCTAGTTACACCCCCGTACCTTTGGATTAACACCCTTCAAGCTGAAAATCCTGGCGGAATCCCTGTTTCCATCTCGCTATTCCTATTTCATTTGACGAGATAGAGCATTCGGTAGTGTGCTCGACAAGTAATAGGGTGGACCCGGGCTTGCCGGTTTTCCTCTATCATGCCATGGAAATACTGAGATCGTACCTCTAATAATACCAGACTGATTCTTTCTCCTCTTGTTATTATTTTTAATATATCCACTGTTGAATGTTCGAAATTATGATGCATCTAGTGATTGCTAACTAAATCAATAATATTAGCCGCTACCTATTTTTATTAGCATTCCTTTTTTTATCTTATATTATAAATCTTTCCATGTAAAACATGTTTATTTGTCCGCAATTAGCAGTTGAAATTTGATTTACTTGCTCCTTTTTTCTCTTATCCACAATACCTGAGAATCTTGTTCCCTGAGGCTATGACGGAAGACATTTTAGATGATGTCTTAATCCAGTAATATTGTAATTTCTAAGAAATGACCCAATGTCAGATCTCGGAATTTCATTCTTCTAATAAGGTTTACCGAGCCGCCAGCATTGGCGTAGCATTCGGGAAGTCGTGAGTTCGACGCAAGCGACCCAGCATACTGACTGAGGGTTTTCCAGGAATTTTCTGCCGGGATGGCACTTTCAACAGAGGCCCTAGCCGACACCTTCCCGAATCCTTTCGCGTCCTCTTTCCCGGCCTAAGCCTTAGATGCCTAAAGGCCATAAATAAAATTCAATTCAATTCTAATAAGGTTTAAGTGAAAAAAAAATCCGTATCCATAATTAGTTTTAAAAATTGCTTTCATTATGCCTGCATTAAACTATCTAAATCAGATACAACAGGTTAATTGATGTATAAATCCCGAGAATATACACTGAAGTGCCAAAAGTCATGGGATAGCGGGAGGGAACTAATTGACAACGCTGTAACATCGCGGCAAACTGATCGAACGGCGCGAAGCAATTGTAGCGCGGACAGTTGAACTTCTGCGAATGCAGTGAAAAGTCGTGTACCGTGGTGATGCCAACCCGAGAGGAATTATTGGCGTTTTTTAGCGCGGGATAATAGTAGCTGCTAGACGAATGGAACATGCGATCTCTGAAATCGTCCGACCATTGAATATTACTCGCTTCACAGTGTCAATGGTGTATCGTGAGCAGTATTGTAGACATTACGACCCACCAGGAAAAATACACTGGCCGCCCACGAGTGCTGAATCCCGCGACTGACAGCGTCTGGGCAGACTCATCCGGGTAAACAGACAAGCAGCAGTGCGTGATAGGACTGGAGGAATCAATGTAGGAGGTCTCAGGAATGTGTATCAGAAATCAGTGCAGCGCAATTTGGTCCCCATGGAGTATCGTAGCCGAAGACCGAAACGTGTGCCGTTACCAATCGCTGCCCATCGGCAGCGACGACTCACATAAGTTCGGGAACACGTGGATTGTGCCTTAGAGGACTGGCAATGTGTAGCGTGGACAGATGAGTCAGTTTCCAATTGGTACGAGCGGATGATAGGGTCCGAGACATGGGCCCTATTTAGAAACATTCTAGCAACTTCCATTGAATGATTTGGCCTCTGAGATCGCCGGACATGTACTACCATCGAGCACAAGTGGGATATAATTGAACTGGCTATTCGTCCGCATGATCCTCCACCTCTAACAACTACCGAATTGTGGACAGCAAGTGAGACTGCATGATTGTACATCTATCCAGCGGATTAGCAGCGACTTGTCGCGTCCCTGCCATGTCGAGTTGCTGCACTTCACTGTGCTCAAAAGGTCTCACACGTTATTAGGTAGGTATCCCATGACTTCTGGTACTTCAGTATATACACACAGCGACAGGCTTTGCTAATCAAAGCAATACATTCTACTCAGCTCTGTCGTGATCACGTAAAAAAATTAATGATGTTTGCCACTCGGTATTGATGAAACTTTATGGAAATGCAAATAAATTAATTAAATTATAGCGCTGACTTCCTTCTTTATCCAGTTCCACACATGTCGCAAAAAGAAGTCGAGAATAAAAACATCTCTCAACCTTGTTCCAAATCGAACTACAAAATCGCATAGTGGCGGTGATCCAGAAGAATATATGGAAAGCGACTTTGGCTCCTCCGTCAAGTCGCCTTCGGAATCCCGGGCATTGTGGTTCTCTCTACGACCAATTCGCATCGCTGTGACAAAGTCGCCTCGTGTGCGGTGCTACAAAAGAAAGCATTGTTTAAGATTTTGTGCGTGACCAGGTCACCTAGTGTACGGCAGGGAAAAGGTAATACCAACTTGCTATTCCTTCTCCTACGAACAGAAAAGAGTGAATTGCATTGTCGAATTGCTTTGCCGAATATAAAATTAAGAAAATAATAATAAGCAAAGCAATGATTTTATTATAGGCAACATCAAAGCGCATTGGTATAAAATCAAATGTGTGTGTGTGTTCTTTTAAGAACTATCCAAAAAGAGTCAAAGTAATCTATTTCTCTACCCTTTCAGACCATGAGGACTTGTAGTTACTGAGATTTTGGGAGAGGGAGACAAACGGAGAATTCTAAGTGATTGAAAACGACCTACCAGTGAGTCCTAGTTTTCCTCACCGTTTCAGACCGTGAGAAATCCTATGATGTATAGCCAATCTTTTTGTGACCTGCAGTTACTAATATATCTAGGAATATGTCCATACGGAAATAAGTTACCGAGCTTCCGTAGCTCAGTGGTAGAGCGTTAGCCTAGCATTCAGGTGGTCCTGGGTTCGACCTAAGCTTCAGACCAGTCTAACTGAAGTTTTCCAGGTTTTTTTTCAGTCACACCAGCCAAATGCCGGGATGGCACCTTCAACATAGGCCCTGACGACATCTTCTCGAATCCTTTCCCCTCCCCTATCCCGGTCTGAGTCTCAGATTCCTAAAGGCCATAAATAAAATTCAATGAAAATAAGTTTGATTTGAATTTATTTTAAGGTCTTTAGGCATCTGCGGCTCAGGCCGAAATGAAAATACGTAGTGGCAATGGAGAAAACTAAGCAAATGTAAAAATGTCAGTTTTACATTCAGTCATATTTTTATTCAAATTATACTCACCACACATTATGTTATTTCTCGGTCAATTGGAGTGCTCATTTCATATGTTTCGAACGTTCTTGGGTGAAATGCTTATTATTACTTACTGAAGTGCTTCTCTGGTTTTGGAGCTCAAGCTTTTGGTCGAAGAAGTAAGTTTCAGCAGGGAAGAGGCGTCTCTCTCTCTCTGTAGGTTTTTCCAATCGCTGCTTGAGCGAAGTCTGCATGGTGGAGGGAGAGGAAACTATATTTTTTTGCTTACCAGAACTGATTAAGAGAAAAATTTGTACATGGTGTGTTGCCTATGTTCAGCAGTTTGCATTTCAGAAACTTTCTTTGCTCGCTGTACAAATCTTGTACTTCACTTTTCATAATCCGATTTCTTTCAAATTTTGTAAAATTGCTTGATCCCGATGGCAATGCAATATTCAATCATTAGATATACGATAGAATAATCCAGATAACTGTAATTAATTAATTAATAAAATAATTGGATATTATCCCTAAATGAACGCAACGCCGCATGCATAGTGTGGAGTTTGGGTTGCCTACCTTGCAGGGAGTTTAATATTCATGTATTCTACATAAAAAAAAATAATTAAGACAGGATTTATAGAAAACATGCTTTTTTAAGATGGACTTAAAAGTATAAAATAATAAATTGAATTAATCTTATGATTTGGAAAATAAAAGTGCAGGTGCTCTTGCTTGCCTTATCATAAAATCATAAGATCTAAGAGCACCCACGCTTTTATTCTCCGATTCATAAGATTAATTTGTAAAGGGTTTCCTTTGTTTTTATATCCCCGTTACAAGGACTTCGTGTTTTGATCTGATGTACAACTAGAGCTACGCTTCATCGAGAAAATATGACTGTGTTTCCAAGACGATGTGCTGTCAGGATATCAATGCACTGGGCAAGAATGAACGAAGATGAGACGAAATTGTTTGCAATATGTCTTTTTATTGTAGCGTTCACTCACAAAAAAATAACATTGATATAAGATGCTAAATCTGCTTTCAATGGCAATTTGGCGTACTAACAACGTTATATGTGCTTATTTGTAATGTCTTTCTCATAATATATGTATATATACCTAGGTAGTTTTGAAGTTACTACACAGTCATATGATAAATGAAGCTGAAAAACTAAAGATCTTATCGAAGAAATATACTGATATGTTGCGTATCGTACTGAAGAAACTCAGTTAAGATAAGCCGCTATGCACATATGATTCATAACATCACTTGATGATAAACAGTGCTTTCGCCTTATATACGAAACAACTAACTGAATACATATGAACGTATACTGAATTGCAAATTAAGAGGTTTATTTTCTGTATGAGAAGAAACGTTTCTCACTTATGCGTCAAAATTTAGCCTTAGAATACCTGCAAAAATATAAGGTTTCTCTTCTGTATGAATAATATGGCTCATTCTCGCTGAGTGAATAGGTTTCACCCCTGTGTACGTTATATGGCTTTTCTCCTTGTGAGAACATGTTTCTCTCCTGTATGGGAATTTGTTCTAATAAGCACCTTCACTAAAATACATTTCAGACGAAGCAAAAGTAAACTTTCACAGACGCACTAAAAATGTTACCTTTATATTTAAATATTCTAAAATGCAGTCTTCTTGATTCTACACAATATGTTATATAAGAAAGTTACACGCTGATGAATAGTAGATATATGCATACTATTGCTAATGTATACGCTGTCTTGACTAGAATAATACGTATACGAAATTAATACTTTTACACCAAAACGTATGTTCAGTACTTCGCTAATTGCCAACTGTCTTTGAAATCGGTGACTTCAAAGTTCGTGATGATTCTGCTGTGTAGAATACTTGCATAAAGTTAAATCTACGTCCGACTCAGTCTTTTTACTCTAAATTACACTAATAAGCTCTGCGTACTAAATGCAGATTAACGCTTGAGTTGGCCTACTTCATAGATCTACTTTGCTTATGAGGAGATTAAACAACAAGAAAGTTTTTTTTTTGTTGAATGTTACGTCTTAATTTAGACTGTACACCTGTGCAATGGATATCGATGTTTGACTTCAGTCCAATATTGTATGGATAACGTTCTTGATTTCAGTCCAATACTGTACTAATTGGAACCTTGAATTCACTCCTACTTTGGTGTCGAGTAATATTCCGCTATGAATTCTAAGCATTTATCCTACTATGGCAGAAAAACAGTTCGGACTCAGCTACTTTATATCTTCTGCAAGACTAACTTATAAAACCTGGATACTCTCTCGCAGACGACAGTGTTCAACATGCGTGGGTATCTTCCCTCGTATCATCTACTCACTCGCTCCCCGACGGTAGATCGATATTACGCATAGTCTCGCTGCTCCCACAAGTAGCTAGCATGCCCCATAACTACCATAGAAACAAGTGCTTGGGGCGACAGCTAACCAGTCGCACTCTTGCTAGAGCTGTTGCAGCTTTCCCAAGCGCTTTTCAGCTGCTTAAGGAAATATTGCCTTTAACGCTCAAAAGAGACGTGGGATATTTCAGTTCATAGGGTTTACATTTCTTCACATTGTCCACTAACTCAGCTTACCACATCACTGGTATACAATACGACCGGTTAAATAACTATAAGTAACCGACCATATTCAGATATTGTTTCAATGCTTACGTAAATATTTTGTTGTTATCCTTCCTTACACAAGATTTCTCGTTTTCTTTTCATACAATTCGTCTACTTTTTATCATAAAATAACATAGTTTACTCAACTACACACAGTTGTAGTCAAGATGAGCATATACCCCTCTAGCGGACTACTAAGTCGTTACTGGAAAATTACATAAGTGCATGAGCAAAAAAAAAATAAAAAAAAATCAAGTTTTTTTTTTTTCAAAAGCGTATGACAGATGGATGTCACAAATTCAATTTATTTTTTTTTCATTTTTTAGTCCATCTTAAAACAGCGTGTTTTTTAAAATCCTTTTTTAATTATTTTTTTTTTGTTTTACTTTGTTTATCATATTTCCCATGCCATCATACGCTATATTTATCTTCGACTGTACAGTGCTTTTCTGTTATTACCCCCACATGATTAACATGTATTATATCCCCAGTTTTTATTTGTACATTAGCATTAAAAAATATTTCCTTTTCCATCAGTGTTTATATACAGGGTGTTTACGAACTAGACCGACAAACTTTAGGAAGTGATTCCACCATCAAAACAAGACGAAAGTTGCTCTGACAAATTTTCGATATGTGCATAGTTTTGGATTACAGGCTGTCGAAAGCGTGGAAAAATGAAATTTAGACCTTCATATTTCTAACACTACATACAGTAGAACTGATGCGGCATGGTACCTAAAGACTTTAAAAGCTCTATTGGAAATGCATATTGCAAAATTGTGCGATTAGTGCGCAAGGGATATCCCGAAGAAAGTAGGTGATGACGGAATATTTCGGAAGCAGAGGTAGATCGAAATTAACATGAAATAAAATACTTCTCATGTGAGTTAGGATGACTTACGTCATCCTCAACATCCAATCGGACAATGATATTCAATATCTTATAACAAATGATCAAAATTTTCGATAAAATTATGCAATTACTCTGCTTGTTATGCAACCACGCTCTTTTTCTGTTTGTGCAGAAAATCATTTTGAATATGGGATCTAATGAAATAGCGAATCGGGGCAAACGAATTATTTTATGGTGGAAAGCCGTCCTATTCATACTCATTTCGCCCCACCTTCAGAGAATTTCCTTTGGGGAATCCCTTGCACCCCCATTGCGCAATTTTGAAATATGTACTTTTGGATAGTGCAGGTTTAAAGTCTTTGACTGTGCCATGCCGAATCAGCTCTGTTAATAGTACTGCAAATATGAAGCTCTAAAGTTCATTTTCCTACGCACACAGCAGTATATATGGCAAGCTAAATTTAAGAAATGTGATATAAAACCACGCGAATGTTACGCACAGACAAATTAATGCCTTGCAGATTGAAGAATTAGACATCACATGGAAATATTAGTAGTTGACGAACGCACACTTTGGTTGCGCTTTATAAAAACGTTAGACAGAAAATAGCTACCCCTGGACAATAAGGCCCCAGAAGACTGTCCCCAACTCACACTCTCTAGTTCAAGTGACCTGAAGATTCATCGACACAAGAAGAATCGCTCTAAATTATATTTTAAGAAAGATGCCCAAAACTGCATTGCTTTCGCCAACGTAGATCAAATATCCGGATTTCCGGATTTTTTAAATCTGCATTTGGAACTCTGATTAGAAATCCGAATTTTGAACCCGGATTTGGAATTCAAATTTGAAATCCGGATTTAGAATTCGGATTTGGTATCCGGATTTAGAATCCGGATTTGGAATACGGAATCTGGATTTAGAATTCGGATTTGGAATCCTTAGAATGTCAAATCCTTGCGAAATCCGGATTCAGATAAATCTTAAATCCGGATTTTTAAAAATCCGGATTTGGCCATCCCTAGTTCCTACCAGTTTACTAAACTGCAGAGTTCCCTGGAATATTACTTTTGGCAGTCTACATATAACTTATATTGGCGTACCCATGTAATTACCCCAAGTAATTTCCATACGTGTAGCTTTGAAACATGTTTTTTTTATGGTTTATCCCACTTTTTAATGAATATCAACGCACCGTTTATGTTTTATTAGATTTATTTTATCTTATGCTTGAATTAATAGTTTTCTCATACAAAGCATCCCCATTCGGATTCAGTTTTCGTATTAAATACACATTTTTAACGCTCCATACAGCGTTTCGACTACGTATGTTTTCATTACCAAGAGTATTTTTAACAATCAATATGTGTAGAATTAACCATACATTCATAAGCAAATGTCTGAGAGACAAGTCAAATTTTTAAAACCTAGATAGTTTATTGTTCTCGCGTACCAATGCTAAATTTGCACCGACAAATACCAGGGAGGGGGGTCCGCTCCGAACCCCAAACCTCTGATCATTGTAATTAACCTTACAACAAAGAAATCATCCAAGATATGTGTAATTGGATATCTTAAAATATGTTAGTTATCTTTCAGTGGCGAGAGGGGCACGGGGGCACACGCCATTTCAACGAAAATTCTTTATTTTTTATACTATGATTTGAACAATTTATCCAAGAAAACGTTAAGATTGATTTCCTAATTTATCTATCAGTTGCGAATCCAGATAGAGGGTATGGGAGCACGCGCCCCCTCGAGGGAAAATACTTTGCATTATAGCATTATTTTCACAATTTTAATAAAAAAAGATTTCGAACCAACCTAATTTATCTACAAATATTATTTTTTGAAAATAACGGTGTCAAATTTCATGATAAAAATAAGCACTATAAGGTCAAATACGATAAATTTATAGTAAATATTCGCGTAGGAGGAAATATCCCTGGTCTATTCCACCTACGTCCCCTGCTCATGAAAATCCTGAATCTGCCGCCATTGTCTTTCTATAATAACGATTGATAAAGATATTACTCTAATTTACATTACATGAATGTAGAATTTACATTAGAATATGTCTCGCTAAATACACAATTTGTTTACTTCAGGAAATTCAATACATTTTTGCAAACAACACTTCTAAACTTTCTAGTAGCAATATCGTTGTCCTTGGCTGTGTGCCTAGAGGAGATGTACTTGTTACATGCAAACTAGCGCAAATAAAAAGAACAAAATAATTATTTTATTGAGTGAAATTTGACTGCGTTATATTCTAAGATATGTTACGATCTTGACAAAGTTGTTATATAATAACACATTTATGCTAAGGAATTCTGTAGCATGCAATAAAAACTATTTCTTACTCTTCAATTCGATTGGGAGAGAAGTTTTTATTGGGTTATATCTGGAAACGACATATTTTAAATGCCAGCAAGTTTAAATTCACAACTAAAAATTACACAAGTTATTAACAAATAACCAGTCTGGGGTCCGTTCCCCCGTTTGGGATGCGACTGTTAACGGGTAAGTACTTTAACACTGACCTTAAAATACTTCGAAGGAAAGTGGTGCGAAAATCTTGAATTAGTCATTTATGTAGATGTAGAAAAATGTTCCCGCAGGGAAACAATCGGAGAATTCTAAAGATGATAACGATGCTTGCAACTGTTCGCAGCAGGATAATGATGACGTTTGAAAAACAGTGATTTCGTAACTTTTTTTCTGTTTCTATTGTTTCCTTTTTTATATTTTGGTCATCACTAAAGGGTAAACAAAATGTTTTGATATTTTCATAAGATAGAAGCAAAGATCTCCTGATATAAGTTTTCATTATTTATACCCGAAATATCTTTTTAATATCCGCCAACAGTCCAGAAACTAGTTTAAAAATCCACCTAGATTCTAGACTGGATTTCTATAACAATGTACAACGTATGATTCTAGTAGTGACCACAGGTATTTATTAGATATTCTTTTCCATGGATTTTCTCAAAACACTTTATGAAGGACATTGTGGATGTTGAGACTAACGCCCTCAAATATAAAATAACAAATTGTAGAACACTGCGATCGCACCAAAAGATAATTCTACCTCAATTGCCGGAAGTGGAATTGCGAAAGATGTATTTTTCTTGTTTTGCTACAGTGATAACTTATTATTGGATTCTTACAAAGCCAATCGAATAAAAATATTTTCTTCTTCTTACAACTCACGAGAAAGAGAACCTGTCTAACACCAATGAAGAAAAAGGAATCTGGTAGTATTTTGCAATCATACAATGTGAGCTGTTGGCTCTTTCGACGAAACGACAAGTAGCATGTCGAAATTCCGCAAAACTAAAAAATGGCCACTTTGTTATTTCTATGGCATTATTTATGCCATTTTCATTTTTCTTATATGGTCTATGTCCATTTGATGATACATAGTAAATAATACCACTTTCAAGACTTCAATTTGCAAAGCAGCAGAAAGCTCCGCGGATGTAAATGATATTGAGAACTTTGCAGTATAGGTACCCTAAAGAAGATGCAGGTTGTTTTGGGGAGAAATGTAACAGCAACAACCCCAAGGAGTTAGTGGAAAAAAGATATACCCTTTTGTCTTTCATCCAAATGAAAAATAACTCGATTTCAGTGTTGCCTTTGTACGCGATTCATTTGTTTGCGACAGCAAGAACAGTTATGCACAGAGTGCATACATTAAAACGTCAGGTACTAAAGATATGGTTAGTTGCCAATAGTAGGAAGGTTTAGTGTAAAATAGTGCATTTTACATGTAACAACATGAAATTTGGCACGCATGTAAATTATACCAACTTAGTTATTTTAAGCGTTGTAGACCTTCACACTGTTCACCATGAGCAGCGGCATTGGAAAATGCCCACCAAATTCTTTGCTATAACTTTTGAATGAAATATTTTAATTTTCTTTTTGTTAAATTGTTCGTTATTTACTTCCTCAAATACAAATTTTAACTAGCTAGCTATTTTAAATGTTGTAACGATTTGCAGCTTTCACTCTGAGCTACCATATTGAAAAGAAGCTGTCCAAGTCAGGTTTCTGGCTATACAATCTGAGTGATTGTATATTTTAATCTTCTTTTTCTTAAGTTCTTCGTTATTCTACTTAATGTGAATTATAATGAATTAATAATTTTTGGCCTTGTTGGCATTATTAGCATAGACGGAGCCGACATATTGAAAAATAGCCGCCAAAATAAGTTTTTGAGAAAAACATAAGTGAATAATCCTATTATAATCTTTTCGTTAAGTTGTTCATTATTTACTTCTATAAATGTAAATTTTAGCGAACTAGTTATTTTAAGCGTTGTAGTCATACGCAGCATTTACTCTGAGCCGCCAGTTAGGATAATAGACTCTCAAATCAGTTTTCTGATCACAACCTCTAAATGAATATTCCTATAGTAATTTTCATTTTCTAGAAATTGTTTCATCATTCTCCAAATGCAAATTATAATGAGTTGTTACATCAAAAGCTGTATACATTAGCAGCTTGCACTCTGAAGTGACATATTTAAAAAATGACGGCTCATTTTTGTTAAAAAATGTTACCTTGTTACTAGTTGGTCACAGAGCTCTAACTCTAGAATCTTGCAGTGAACTGAACATTGAATGCGTCGCATGGCGAATTCAATGTTTACGATTGAGCAACATATTCTAGTATTGTATTTATTTTTTTGTTTGGTTTTAGAAGCGTTAAGTATAAACAAATACTTAGATACATGCTGGAAACCATAAGTGTTATACAGTAATCGATGATCTATACGTTTAATATTTTTGGTGTAGTAGGTACATGTGTAATTGTGCAGAAATCTTGAAGAACTGACCTGACAGAAACACTCATTAAAATGATACATACAAACAACGTCTTGAAATCGCATTTCATCGAGCAAACAATCGTTCCTATGTTCCTTGGTTGGAAGGCATATTTCTAGAGATCTTTTGAATAATTTAATCAAGGAATAACATATCGTATGTTAGCATTTGATTTTGTTAAAGAAGTAGTACGGGTGCACTTTAGACCATGGAAGTCCCCCCCCCCCAACTTTTTCCGATAATTCGACTAGTAAAAATAGGATACAAAAATTGTGCATTGAAAAGCGTGAAAGGGAAACATGCTTCCTCATTCTCGTGTAATTTGTCACCCACTGACCATACTAGCAAAAAATTAACTTATTAAGAGCTAGTGACATTTTTATCGGTTATTATGAGATGTTACAAAATTAATATTTTCAAGCTTGTTCAGTTCCAGTAATTGCATAATCTACATGTTGAGGGCAGTCACAAAGTAAGGGTCGTAAGGGACAAAGTTGACGTTTACTACTGGCCATTTGTTGAATGTGAATTGTTGTTTATGGCCTTTAGGCATCTTTGGCTTAGTCCTGGATAGGGTAGGGAAAAGGATGTAACGAGAAGTCGGTCAGGACCTAATTGATAGGAACCACTCTAAGCATTTGCCTATGTGGCTGAGGAGAAAATCATGCTGGTGTCTGGTGTGTTAAGCATACAAGAAGCTGAGCATTCGCATTCTGTTTCAATACAGATTATGTAAAACAAACTATTTGCTAATAAAAATACAGAAAGAAAAGTAGGTCCATGGAGCGACCGGAAATCGAAACCGGATCCTCCAGTTGGACGTTGCATGCCGGTGGTTATCTGCCATTGAACTGTCGCCGCAACGACCGATTTCTCTTGCATATTGATGACCTGGAACTCCGGAAGTATTCCTCAAATAAAGTCTTGACATAGAGGGGAGTGACTTGGCATTGTATATCAGCAATGATTGAATGGTTCAGCTGAGGTAAGAGGAATATCAAATATGCACAATCGTTGAGATGATCATCTAATGATAAGACATCAGTCACTTGGCATGTAACTGGGGGCCGGATTTTATTTTCGGTCGCTGCAGTGACTGGCGTATCGCTGCATTTTCAACATGTTACTATATAGAGGTAATTTGTAAGGAAGTAAATTGTTTAGTATTGTCTTCAATGAGATTCTACAGTATGTTAACATGGTCCTGTCTATTTATAAATGTAGTTATTTACAAATGTGTTGAATGTTTTTGTGTACCCCCGTTTCTTGTTAAATGTATCATTATGAACAGCTGTCCATGCACAACTATAATAATTTATTCTGACAGAATCGTGTTTTCTATACTGTAATTACTTTAAGTTGATAATGTTGTTTATTTGACAATAACACATGATAAAAATAAAAAGATAGTTTATTACGTTAGGGCACGGATACTCATATACTTAACTTTTTATCATAATTATGCAATTATCTGTTCAAAAATGTAAAAAGAAGAAAAAAAAGAGTGTCCTTAAATAGGTGTTTAATATGAACAAAAAGTGACAATGTACATTTATAAACTACTAATTACACAAAATAATACACAAGCTACTGTATTTAGTGTTATACGAACGACATTGCTATTAATTGTTTATATTCATATGCTCTTAGGTGAACCGAAAGTAACGCCTACATTAAATTTGATAGTTTTCGAATGTATTGCAATTGCAAATAATGATTTATAGTGTTTGCATATACGTTACACGAAAAACTGAAACAAGAATTAACTGTTACTGCTACTTGAAAACATATAGTTTTATTTATTTAAAGATTTCCAGATACAACGCTATTTCAGCCATTTTACATGGGATTTAGCCATTTTACATCGGCATCGAACTAGGGTCCTTCCAATTACAAGTTGAGCACCTCTTCCTGACATTACAGTTTAGAGCACTTTGCATTTTCAGATTTTCAAATAGAAAGGGATGTCGATTACTAGGTAAAAAAAAATGTTTTATCACGCGAAAAACTTCTTTTTGCATCACACAATGTTATCACCACACATTTAAACTTCGATAAAGAATTAGTTTTAAAAATGCAACGGCAAGGATTTATTTCTATATATTAAAACTACAAAGAAATTTAAAAAATGTATATGCTGAAGTTTAAACGTAGAAAATACAAAAAAATACGGAAAACATTAAATTCAGTCAGTATTAGGGCCTACTTTAAAATAATATATTTAATTAAAATCATTATACATGAAATTAATTTATTAAACAATTAGTAAAATATGTATGTGGGGAGAAAATTCACTAAAATGTGCGTTTACGTATTAAATGTGCCAAAGTATGTAAAAAAGTAAAAAAAAAAAAAGCTCAAAACATATAACAACCACTCAGTTCGCCCAAGTATAAATACATTTCAACAATTAAAAAGAATCTTAATTAAATAATTATCGGACCCCATTTATTATAAATGGTACACAAGAATATACTATAATTGATGCAATTTCACCTTTGAAAACTCACTAGAAGATCATACATATTTTACACTGATACAAATATTCAAAGGCTAACTTACCCCCTCCTTCCCCACTTCTGACCAGAAATCGCCGCCCATGCTTTAGGTACTCACCAGCAACTGATGATAGTGATTTCATCTCGATTAAGTATAGTGCACTGGAAGTATACCTCGATTAAGATATTGCATAAGTGTAGCTCGTACTTGATAATATCCTTATCAGCTCTTTGTCATTTACTTAAAATACTACAATCGCAGCATTGTTGTTGGTGAAGTCGGTAGTCTTAAAGGAGCGAACTATTAGAACGCTATATGATAGTTAATATACCGAAGGAGTGTTTAGATCCACAACAGATGGATATTGAAGTATATATAGAACAATTTGACAATTACTGCAAAGTCTACAGAATAAAACCCGAAAAGGGTGGCTTTGTTTCTAGCTAACATAGGACATGATCTCTTCAGTAGATTAAGACATATTTTGTACCTCAGAGCGATAAAGAATAGCTTTTTTCATCAATCCAACAGAAACTTAAAGAACACTTTTCACCAGAGCTCAATATTATATGTGTGAATTGTAGAAGAAAGGTGTAAATTGCATCTCATACGACAAACTGAACTCCATCTGTATCAGAATTCATTGTCAGACTGCCTAATCAATCCATGAAACGCAATGTTAGTAATTTACTAGATGATATGTTGAGAGACCAACTAGTCGCAGGAACCAGGAAGGAAGACACTCGTAAAAGACTTGGCAAGTGATCAATTAACATTACACAAAGCGATCGAACTGGTACAAATCGAAGAGCAAGTCGAGAAAGATTCATCGCGTTTTTAAAAAAAATAAGCTATACGTCTGGAGTTCCTGGAACCATTAACAAGCTAACACAAGCTGGTACATACAAGAACAATAACTTCAGAGTTCGGTACCAACCGGAAGACGATGTTATAGCTGTGGAGGTCAACATGAGAGGACTCAGAAGTACAACTGCTTCGCAAAACATTTAACTTGCTTCAGGCGTCAAAAAGTGGGTCATATTTCTAGAATCTGTAAATCAAAGTGTTTAGTGGCAGATTAAAGAGTGATTCAAACGGAACAGCATGCTCAACCAGAAAATACACAACAGTTGTTGCCATTATCCTCAATATATTCAAATTGAATACATAAGAAGCAGAACTCAACTCATGCGAGAGTTCTTAATGATATTTTCATTGTAGGTAAACTTAACAATCCACGAGAAACAAGACTAAATGATTCCAAGATGGAGACAATGGATTTAGTTGTGAACTAACACGTGGTACAATGTACAGTAAACACAGGTCTCACTAAAAATCTGTTAGGAGCAATACTAATACAGATTACAGTTATTGGCAACACTAATAAAGATAGAAGAAACAGATAAATTGAATCGGTAGTTTGAAGAAGGCAATAAACGCCAAAAATTTGAAAATAAATTTTATGACAGATTTGATACCTGGAAGGGATGGCTTGTCTGTATAATACACAAAGAAAGCGAAAAAAAAGCTATTACTAAAGCCTTGAAGAACAAGTGAGAAATAGTGATGGGCACAAATAGCGTAGGAGCTATTTTTTACTGCTACTTCGGATAAATTCCTATCACTGCTAAAATTATGAAAAATAGCAGCTACTGGATTAACTGATATTTTAATCCAACGCTTGCTAAGGGTAAATTGCATTATTTCGTTTTTCTAAACAAACAGAACTGCTGGTAGAATGGAATATAAAAGCGGAGGATTGTCAGCGGAAAGGACAAGCATGACGTGTGAACACTACGTAATTAGTGGAGTCTGTTCGTTTGTGGAATTGTTATAAAGAGCTCTCGGAAAGCACTGGTTGATAGTTGACTGTCTGGAGTAATGGATAAGGCATTGGAGTGGTAATGCAGTAGTCCAGGGTTCAATACTAGTTCATCTGAAGATTGATTTTTTTAAATTAAGTTTATATTTTATTTATATTTTAAATGGGTTATTTCTAATATTTATTGTTTAATTTGTTTTATACTTTATTTTCATTTATTTTTTAAACCTTTTCCGTTTATTCTGATTCTGTAGTCTAATTCAAATTTAATAAACAAATAGTGTAAAAATGGCTAAGGCACTGCACTTGTGATTCAGTGGTCCTGAGTTCGGTACTCCTTCACCTAAAGTTTTTTTGAGAGAAACACTTTGTGCTTTTGAAGCTCTGCTTTTGTGATTAGACATTGTTCTTCCTTTTAGGTGATGAGAATGATACACACCTTAAACATTTCATAAAATTCACACACATAGGTTATAAAAAGTCATGTTAAGTGTTTTGTTTTTATTTTTTAATAAGCAAAAAAAATTATTGCTTCAAATTGTCCCCACATATTATATTTTAAAGACATTATTGTTACAGAATTATTTACTCTAGGATTCTTTTCACTAGCGAGAATATTTTGACGCCATGATTGTCCCTCTCTGTAGACGCTTGTAAGAACAGAGGGACAAGTGCCCAGAGGTCAAAATCCAGAGATTCTGCCAGAACCCACCAAATGGTGGTTCTCAAGCATTATTTTCTTACGGTAAAAATAAATAGAAACATTAAATTCTACTTAAAACTCCCCAGTGTTTTGTTTAATACTTCCCAAACAGAAAATCCTGGCAAAATATTCTCCAATTCTACATTGCATGGTTGAAAAGAAACAAGAATAAAATTCTGGCAAACTGATAGGACTAGAGATGAAACCGTATTGGATCTAGGCCCGAGGCGGACGCATTCATTTGTCTTGTACCTCTGCCGCCCGCCAAATCTAACACATTTATATCGAAAAGGCTCACCCCAAATACTCCCAATCGCTTGCGCATAGAGACCAGGTCTCCGATTTACCCACTCTCTTCTTCCGTTTAATGAGGCACGTATCGATAAATTCGTTTTGGAAGGGAAACATGGGCTTTCGATGGGGATCCACTGTGTGTCTGGGGGAACGGTGTATATACAGAGTGTTTACGAACTACATCGACAAACCTCTGGAGGCTATTCCTCACATCAAAACAAGACGAAAGCTCCTCTGAAAATTTTTCGAAATGTGCATAGTTTTAGAGTTACAGATGACCGAAAGGGTAGGAAAATTAACTTCAGAGTTTTATATTTTTACCACCACGAACAGTAAGTTCATGCGTCATAGTATTGTTAAAAGTCCTAAACCTACTCCATTTGAAAATGCATATTTCAAAATTTTGCAATGGGCACTCAAGGGATTTCCCAATAGAAGTAGGGAATTTCGGACTATTCCTAAATATGAGGTATGTCAAAATGAGTATGAATTAAACGACTTCTCATGTGAGTAAAAATAACATAGTCATTCATAGCATATAATTGGTCAATGGTATTCAATCTCTTTGATATAAAATAAATAAACCGTTCGGTGAAATTATGCAATTCTTACTTCTACTTCGTATGCAACGACTTCTTTATTTTAAAAGAAAACAGTGTTCAGTATAGGGAATCTACTTCAGATATCGACTTGGTGCAAACGAATTAATATTTCCTGGTGGAAAACCATCCCATTCATGCTCAGTTCGACCCACCTTTATTTCAGAGATTTTCTGGGAAGCCCCTAATTCCTTTGGGGAATCCCATGTGTACCAATTGTGGATGTTTGAAATATGCATTTTTGGATAGTGTAGATTTAAAGTATTTGACGGTACCATGCCGCCTTAGCTCTACTGTTCGTGTGATAGAAATTTGAAGCTGTAAAGTTCATTTTCCCAAGTTTTCGGCAGCTTGTATCTCAGAAACTACGCACATTTCAAAAAAGTGTCAGAGGAATATATTATTGTTTTGATGTAAGGAATCACTTGTAGAAGCTCGTCGGTGTAGTTCATAAACACCCTATATATAATCACGCCCAAAGTATTATACTAATTGAGCATGAAACTGAATTACGCTTCCCCTTCCCCCGTATCCACCTCTTTATACTGTCCTGATTTTATTTACTGTGTTTTCATATACTGTTTCCTTTCCAGCAGTTTGTTCAAGCTCCGATAATTACATTGAATAGCTTTGTAACAGTTATAGTATGAACTAAACTTCCTTAGTCCATAACTCTACTGCACACGTATCAGGATACAGGTAAATAGGTTAGTCTAAAAGTTTTAAACTGCGTTTTCACAGTCGGGAATAAATAACTCGCATTTAGATACATTTTTTATCAACTGATATTTTAAACTGCTATTATTATCAGATATTTACATACAACTATTGCTATCACTGTTACGGAATAACAGCAGTTTTGCACTTTTGTAGTGCGAAATTTCTGTCAGTGGGGAGGAGGGCGTATCTTTAGAGTTCATTGTGCATAACGTTCTTGTAAATAACATTCAGTTAAAGGTTTCTATTGTGTTTTTCTTCATTTTTCTGGTCGATTATTCCATACTTACATCTCACCACTTACAAATGTGCAGACGTTTTTCTTTCATAAGTTTGAAGAAAGTAATAAATCCGCCCATTTTCTTTTAATTCTA
Organism: Lepisma saccharinum; assembly: GCA_022664845.1. Classification (NCBI taxonomy): domain Eukaryota; kingdom Metazoa; phylum Arthropoda; class Insecta; order Zygentoma; family Lepismatidae; genus Lepisma; species Lepisma saccharinum. Next base: position 87,318 of record JAGDQP010002123.1, read on the forward strand.
GAGGGGAAAAAATACAATAATTGTAAACTGTGTGAACAGTACACAAGGATCAGAAGATCGTTCTGAATATTCTGTAAAAATATTGTTTCCTTTCAATTAATAATAAACATATTATACAGTTTTTTGTTAATTTCCCACAAAAAAAGATGTTTTTATTTGTTTCCTTCTTCAAACTACTGATTCAATTACAACCAGAAAAACAAAGTATACAACTAATTAATAATTCTGAGATTCCTTTACTGGGTAGAACACAATTAGAAGTTGTAAAGTAAATATATGACCTTTACTCTACTGGTCTTCATTACACTAATTGACTTACCTTATACATTGGTTGCTAGGAAGAGATGGTTTGAATATATTATTTCCTAACTGAAGATATAAGCAAGAGGTAAAAACCAGAGATGGAGACACGTTGTGCTAATCATAGTTTGGGTAATTCTACTAGTTAAGACTATGTATAGGTACGTTGTTCAATCAATTGCACGATTATCATAAGGAGATACAACAATTCGACATATAAAGTTGATAAGGTGAAGTTACAGAATGATTTCTTGTCCTTTAAAGAGCAAGGTGGTCAGAAACTGGATGTAGTTCCTGAGGAATTACAAAGACTTCAAAGTGATTTAGCAGAATTATATAATATTATCAAGGATCATGACTCTGTGCTTCTACCAAAACAACAAGCTACCATAACAATGACCAGGGAGACAGAGGTATCAGTGAAACCAAAGTCTCAAAGGAAACATAGCAGCAGTAAACTTAGGGAAAGGGGGAAAATACACCAAATGTTAACACAGAAACTAATACATAGTTATTGGAGACCGATTTCAACATTGAGTTGAGTAAGTGTTTAGATAGGTTTTATTATCACAAGACAACAAATATACTTAGAAAAATAGTTTAAGAACGGAAAGCTCAAAGAAGCAAGAGAAATACTGGATAATTTATAACGTTATCTAACTGATACAATGAACGAAACAGCCAAGGTCTCTTGGTGAGTGATTCAGTAAATGAAAGGAACTGTAACAAAATATGATTTTGTCAACTGTAGTGATAAGTGTTTTCTGAGTTACGAATTGCCTAGCTAAACGGGAAATAAAATGACTTCTTTAAGTGATTTTTCCCATTAAACAAACACCAAGTTGATGATTAGATAACAGATTCTGATTTATAACTAAATGTGATTAGACAACAACAAATTAATTCAATAGATGTTACGTTACTTTATGTTCACTTCATAACGAGATAGATTTTGCATACTCTTCTGTTCACAAAACGATGTGTTAATACACGAATAGAGAATACTAGTTTACACAGCAAAGTACATATTTTTCAATGAAAGGTGGATGAATGTAGTGAACTGAACATCCAATGTCTACGATTCAGCAACATTGTAGTTGTGTATTTTGTTGCGTTTTTGTTTTAGAAGTGCCAAGCATAAATAAATTACTTAGATACATGTTGGAAACAATTAGTGTTATACAGTAATCGATGATCTATACGTTTAATCATGTTGGTTATGGTAGGTACATGTGTACGTGTACAGAAATTTTGAAGAAGAGACCTGACAGAAGCATTGGTTAAAATGATACATACAACAATTTCTGAAATCGGATTACAATCGAGTAAACAATCGTACCTCTGTTCCTGGGTTGGAAGGCATATTTCTAGAGATCTTTTAATAAGTTAATCAAGGAATAAAATATCATTCTTTAATACGTATGTTAGCATTTGATTTGGTTAAAGAAATAGTACGGGCCCATTTTAGATACTCCCCCGCAACTGACGATAGTGATTTCATCTTAATTAAGTATAGTACACTGGAAGTGTACCTTGATTAGGAGATTGCATAAGTGTAACTTGTACTTGATAATAACCTTATGAGTTGTATGTAATTTACTTAAAAAGAAAAGATCACAGCATATCTAAATAGGCGTCGTATTTTAAGCAGTGGAAGAAACTACATTGATAAAAGAAATAACCAAAACGCATAAAAATAAGTAAGCATGCAATTTTAAATATGAATTCTAGAAGAAATATAATATATTTCTGTAAAAGATATCTTAGGTTTTCTGGTTTAATTCATGATGTTACCCAAAATATAACATTTACCTTTTCTGTGGGGAATGAATTGAAAAACAATTTAAAATATCACATTAGGAGAATTCACTCAAACGTTATAGTCAAAAACTGATTTTGGACCCCATGCTCCAATATGACGGCTCGGTGCATACTACGAATGAACACAACCTTTTAAATTACTAGTCTATTGCAATTTACATAATAGGTATTAACTAATGCACATTTATATAAAAAAACAGAATAGGGACGTTCAATCAAGTGTTATCGCCACAGAAAAAACTACCATAGCTTTACAGTATGTCAAATTAGATTGCATGCTGCAAATAATGCCTACAAGGTGTTGAATATAATTTAAATTTGGAGAGTGGGAATTATTTTTTTTAAATAAAACGAAAATTACAATTGAACTATTCATTGACTTTAGTGCCTGAAAACAGCTTTGAGTAACTATTTTTCAATAAGACGCTGTAGAGTGATTGCTACTAATGACTACAACGCTTAAAATAACATATTAGTTAAAATTAACATTTGAAGAATGATGAGCTACTTAAGGAAATTATGACAATACAACGATTTACTTGAAAGTTATATTGCAGAAACTGATTTTGGTGGCTATTTTTCAATATGTTAACTCAGATTGCATGCTACCAATGTTCGTTATAATTTACATTTGGAGAATTAAACTATTACCAATTGAAGAAAATAAAATTATAAGAGGACCATTTACTCAAAAGTGATCGCCACCCCTAAATTAACTAGTTCGTTATAATTTACATTTGAGCAATTATGAACAACTTAAGAAAACGAAGATCACAATAGATTCACTCAGATTGTATAGCCAGAGAACTGATTTGAGCTTTTGTTTCTCCAATATGGTGACTCAGAGTGAAAGCTGTAAATCCATACAACGTTTTAAATTATTTGTTCGTTAAAATTACATTTGGGTTGTGATGAACAACTTAACAATAAGAAAATTGCAATTGGACTGTTCACTTAAACTTCAAAAAATTTATAGTCCGAAAACGAATTTTGTAGACTATTTTCCAATAAGGGGATTGAGAGTAAATACTACATTGTTTACAGCATTTGAAATCAATGGTTAGTTTTAATTTAGTTTTGTGGAGAAACTGATTTGGTTTGCGATGTTCCAATATGGTGGCTCAGGGCACATAGTGCGAGTGTCTACTACGCTTAAAATAACTAGTTCGTTATAATTAACATTTAGAGAAGTAAATGATGAACAATTTAACGAAAAGAAAATTGAAAAAGAACCATTCATTCAAAAGTTAGATCCAAAGAAAACTGATTTGGCGGTATTTTCCAATATAGCGGCCCAAGGTGTACGGTGCGAATGCCTACAACGTTTAAAATAACCAGTTAGTTATAATTTGCATATATACCTAGTTCGTAAAAATTGTGTGTCTTAAGCTTCCGCATTACTATCCATGTAAAACATCTTCGTTAATAAAAATCGACAATTTTACTTTATTCTTAATTTTCCACAAGTGTATGGCGATTAGTCTCTGAGACTAAATCTTATGAATAACGTCTGTTTTCAAGATTCTTATGATTGTAGTGTTAAAGAACGGACGCAAAAATAAAGTTCTCAACACACAAATAAATAAATATGTTTTCGCAACAGTATTCAAATATTTGAAGAAAAAAATATTCTGCTAATATTTTACATGCGTACACTTGATAATGATTACATGCGTAATGTTGCGTGTTAAAAGTCTGTTTTTAATTATGTGTAAATTGAATAATAAATTTTGTTTCCAACATCGCGCTGTGAAAGTATGATTTCTGTTCAAAAAATAGTTTATTTTGTTGCATGAAAGTATTGTCAGAGTATCGAAACTGCTATATTATTTTTAGTTTTTAAAGTAAAATTTAATTTAAGTGTTGTCAGCTTGTGTTATTAATATTCACATATTTAGCCGTAAACATTTTTGCAATTAAAAGATTAGTATTAAACTTAGTTACGATATTGAATTTGGTTATAGAGGTGCAATAATAGAGTGCAAAAGATGTCTGAAATAAAAATAAAACGTAAGGCATTTATGTCAAATCCACAAAGCAATAAAGAGAGAAAATATTAAATTTCAATGTACAGTAGTATCAGAACTATCCATATATCTAATATTTATACTACGTAGAATAGCTTCAAAGTTAAAACAAGAGAATTATTTAAGTGTAAATATAAATGTCTTGCTTTTAACACTCAGGGAGGTATGAGAGCTGTTGTATGGACTGATGTTGTACAATCTCTTCTTATGTACGGGACAATGACGTTTGTTATAGTGAGAAGTACAATGGATGTTGGGGGTGTAGGAGTAGTTTGGCAGAGAAGTTTCGAAAGCGGACGCCTTAACATTTTCAAGTAAGTTACTGTTTGAATAAATAATATATTATATCAGGCATTACGTTCTAGCGCCCCAAGAAAATGTGTTCTTTAGTCACTACAATGCTTCATGTTGAAATGCTATTACTTGCAAAATTTGTCTGAGTTTGGGAATAGTGAAGCGACTGTACTGCTCCTCTCTTGCTTGTATAAAGAAACGGAAACTAATGTTAGACGTTTGAAAGAAATGGCCGTGGTAGGATGGCTTAATGGTATCAGTGTAATATCTTATTGAATTTAACGATTGATTTGTGTAACTATTGCTTTGAAATTAAGCGTTAGTAAGAAAACGAGAAAATCTTCAGATCAAATATTGATTTGGTGAAATGGTTAGTTGGATCTACGTTTGAGATAATTGAAATATAATTCATACGAGAAGAAGCACGTGTTGTAATTCGACAGAAGAATTTTGCAAACAAGAGAATATTGGAGTTGCCCAAATAAATTGAATAATTCGATGGAATTACAATATAATTAATTACAATTAAAGAAGATTTTTTTCCGAAAGAGTTAAACATACGGAAGATAATAATCAGTGTTAAATTGAATTATATACTATTTTCTTGAATTGTATGAAAGTGCTCGGTTACGTACAGTATAGATTTGAAATTAAATGTATTAAATTAATTACTATTGATTAATATTGAGATGATTTAAAATATACGTTTACAAATAATAAATAATACATTTTTCGTGAAAATAGTATAATTAACGTGTTAGAAGGTTTACGGCTAAAATATAGTTTAACGGTTCCTAGTTAATGCTTGATAAACTGCAATTAATAGTTATATTGTTATTTGGATAGAGTCTCTTAGCTTGTTGTGCTGTGAAAAACGAGGCAGGATTCTGTTCGGATATGGTATTGATCATGGGTCGAATGCATGGAGTGAGTGTATGAATGTGGGAATTTTGGAGTGCTGTAAGGGTTGAAACAAACTGGGTTTTCTTGATTGACTTGTGTTACCCTTGTATTTTCGTTTATTGTATCTGAATTGAAGTTTGTTGTTTCGTTGTTGTTTTGTGATTTTCAGATGTGCGCTACTGACGTTTGATTTAGTTTTGTACTATTGTTATTTTTCTTCTAGCTGGTTCGTGTCCTTCTTCACGAAGTGTTTCTAAAGATTATTACTGATTTGTTCATTTAAATTATTAGTTGAGATTTCAGGTTAGGTTGCAGGTTAAGCTATGTCAGGTTAGATTTGAATAATTCTTGAGCAGTAAGAATTGCCTTTGCTATTATTTGTTTTTGAGAGTTGATGGGGTGACTCTGTCTATTTAGGTTGACATTTAATTGTAATTTTGAAAATTTAAAAGGCTAGTATTTAATCAATCAAGTGATTACTTGCGTTATTGTTTGAATATCTGCAAATTAAATCTGCGAAGTAGCAGTAGAGAAATTATGTTTGTGATGGTTTAGTTCTATAATGATTTAACTTCTTTTTTGCCTTTAAAAGAGCTAGCTTTTGTATGAGGTCGTTATGATGGTTTGAATTTGTTTCGAAACCTTGGTTGCGGTAACTAATTTTTAAAAAGTTATAAAATACTGAGTGATAGGCCTGAGCGATTCGATCTAACTTAACTAAATGTCAAATTGATTGTTTTATAAATGAGTAAAAACTCAAATTTAAATTTTGATTCCAGCGTTTGAGATTGGATAAATTATACGCAGTTGTCCCCCTCCACCTCCTTAAAATTTGTAATTCAATATTTTCTTAATTAAAGACCTGAATTGAAAAATATCCCAAGTCCATCGGAGTATATTTTTCAGGAGGAACGAAAACAGTCCAATGTCTTCGCATTCTATCCCATCCTGTGGAAATTATCTTGAATTTGAAAAGGGTTTCTGTGGTGGTATTAGGATGTAATATTTATGCAAGTGGATACCCCTTGGAATATAGATATCGACGAACAGAAAAAATGCATTTTTTTTTAAAAAAAAGATGGACTTGGAATGTTTTTCAATTCAAGGATTGAAAACGTTTAGTAGTTATAGGATAAGAGTTTGTTACAATATTTCTGACTGGATGCTGATCTCGTTTATTTAAAAAGAAAGTTAAAATTAGAGAAATATTTGATTTTTGAAAAACAGAACGAAACTGTGATTGAATACTTGTTGTGTTGTTTAATGTTGTGTATTGCCAGAGTGCTTGCATTTCGTTAAGTCTAATTGTTGATTAATAATTACAAAAGTATATTTAATATATTGGAAACATTTTGAAGCTATTTCATGAATTTTTTGTATTCTGTTATTGTACCAGCTATTTGGATTTGATATAATTATATATATTACCTTTGGAATATAAATTTTGCAATAGAAGGAAATCAAGTGGAGCCTTTTTCTTTTAATTTGAGTATCTTAATAGACTATAAGGCTAAAATTATTGGTCCATATAGCCGAATAGGTATCTTGCTGATCTCAGGGGTTTTGTTTCATTCATTTTTTGTGCCCCTTAGGTAATTTCTCAGTGAGACGTTACAAGATTTGTTCCACGCGTCCAACATTAGTTTTCGTTCCTTCTTACAAGCAAGAGAGGGGGCGCTTGCAAGTAATAGTATTTTAACATGAAGTATTGTAGTCACCAAAGAAAACATTTTCTTGAGGCGCTACAACGTTTCGAATTAAAAGAACTCGGATTTCAATAAAATAAAGCTATCTCTGAAATTAAGTGCAAAAATAATATAGCTAGTTTCTTAGCATTCGGGAGGACTTGAGTTCGATCCCAGCTACCGACAATCCTGGCTGAGGTTTTTCCAGCAGTTCTCCTCAGTCACGCCAGAAAAATGTCGGAATGGTAGCTTCAACTTGGGCCCTAGTCGACACTTTTACACAAGGTGCTCTACCAAATAAGTTTATGAGAGATGTCCCAACACTAGTATCCTTCTTCATATGATTCAATTGTTATTATTCTGAGGTACAACTCATATCCATTCTGAAATTGACGGTCTAGAAGTTGATGGAATATTTAAGCATCTTTTCCCCATATATTTTGTTATTCACCGGTTATATTCGTATTGTTGTTGCATAACAATGCTGCATACATGAATATTTAGTTAGATGTAAACCTTGTAGCAAAAAGTATCAAATATGTGTTTCAAATATGCATGTATTGTATGTATAATACTTGAAACATACCGGCCGATCCTTCAAGTTCTTAGAATCTATAAAATCAAGTGAAAATTTATTCTACCTTTCAGAAATTATAGAAATCATAGTCACAGTTTGTATAACGTCACGAAGTTTAAGCAACCAAATCAACCAGATCGCTTAATATGTGTATACTGAAACATGAATAATATTAGTGTAATAATGTCGATTTAGAATAGAAAAATAATTTAACACTATTTGAACTGTGCTGAACCAAGGTGCTTGTTTCATTTCAATCAGTTGAAATAATTGAAATATTTATTTAGTAGAAGTTGGTAGGTGGGTAAGAGTTTTCTGAATGTTTCCAGCTGTGACTTTCGTATCCTCAACATTTCTCTTCTTATCACGACCTTTGGTAATCACAGACGTAAATGTTGATTGATCATTTGGATCTTCTCGGCTCTCAAACTACACTTTAATTGACGTTATTTACTACTGGTTTCCTAAAATATTTTGACGGAAAGAATGCCTTTCATTCTTCCCGTATATTGTATTTAGCTTTGTCATTGTTGTTTCGATGTGTTGCTATGGAAGTGCAGAATCTCGGAATAGAATCCAAAAATTATGAATATTGTTCAAAGTTAAAATTATGGGATGTACAAAATGGCGTCGTTATATAAAGATAGATATACATTTCAGTGAATAGTGTCTGGAAAATTCACAAAGTTTTTGGAGTGATTTATACAATATGTTATACTTTTATTTGAAATTAAAAAGAATAGCACAAAGAACACGTAGTTTATTGTCATTAATGGCAACAATGTGATGATAGCTTGAAATCTGCTGCGAAACATTCTGGAAGTTCGAAAGTGTGGAGACTAAGAACGAGGGACCTAATGACGAATTTGGCATACGGCGAGATCAAGAATATTGGTATAGTAATAATAATGAATTACCTAATGAACACTGTTTCGCTCTCTAGTGCAGTTATTGCACTGAACATATTTCATGACTTATAGTTAAATAATGGAATATGTATAGTACTGACCATATCGTTTTTGACATTGATAGCTAACAATCACTAATATTTACCATGTTTTGACCAGTGAGGCTTTAATAAGCTTTGATCAATAAACAAAGATAAGGTAAAATTATAAACTAAAATCTAGGAGTGTTTCGCCTTCATGTAACTACCTTTCAATAATAACTCATTCAGCTACAGAATTACAAATAAGTTTTAGACTCTCATATGACTAAAGTGTTATAAAAGTAAATTGTGATTTTCGGAAACCAATTGCAACGATTGAGTTGATTCCTTTTTTGTATGGATTGCAGTTTAAGGATTGCAAAGATTGATGCTGAATACGTTTAACTAGAAAACAAAATAAAAACTTTACTTATTAAACCATAAGCAGTTTTCATAGAGAATATATACATTAGTGTATATAAGAAATAATTTATGACAACTTTAGAAAAAAAAATCATTTTCTTGACAGCTTTGATCCGGATCCTCTTCTTCGACAAACTTTCTGGACTGTACTAATTGGAGATTATGCATTCTATTTGCATAGGAGTGCTACAAACCAGTACATGGTGCAACGGTACCTATCACTACCTACGCTTCAACACGCCAAGCGGTAAGTGCTTATAAACTTGGGAACATCAGTATTTACTGGTATGTACTGTAAAAAAGACACTTCTTGTTACTCTTTACATGAGTGAACGTTTCATCACTTCTCGACACTTTGTACATAATGTGTTCTGATAAGCTCTGGCAAAGTCAGTTTTGTATTGAATTTCCTCAATAAATAGCGGGAAACGCTATGTATCATGAACAACGGTAGTTCTTCGAGTGACGCTGACAAAGGACTCTGTTAGCGGAACTCTATGTAGGCCCCATACAGCTAATTTCGGATCTACCGAACTAAAAGGCCGATTTTGATGCTTGCACTTCCATTTGAAAGCTCCTTGCTATATACTAAGACACATAAAGAAAAGGGTCGGTAGGGCCTCCCTGGGACTCCCTAGGGCAGTTCGAAAAAATTCAGAATTTCTCATTTCTGATGATAACACTGCCCCAGACCATATAGATGGCCGAAACTTCGAGATCAAAATCTATGCTTCAGTACCTTTCAAACGGTGTATAACACGTCAAAATCGGTGAAGGGGTTCAAACGTTATGACTTTTTAGTCCGATAGCAGAATTTTCAAAAATTATAGAAAAGTTTGTATGTTATTCTGTCTTTTATCTTTAGCCCAAAATGTTTAGCGGGCCTCGTAGAGACAAATTGATGCTTATTTCTTAATGGGAGTTAACGTTTTCGAGATACGGAACCTACCATGGTCCAAAATCAACCTTTTGTTTGAAGACTGTGAACTTTTTTTTTAATAGGCAGCCTTACAAAATAAGTTATATCAGTACAAAAGCCCCTTCGATGTAAAGGGTACAGTACGCAAGAATTCTACTCACAAAAGTGATATCCATCTTGCGAGTTACTTTGTTTGTGTCACTGTGGTGGAAGGGAGGATACTAAATTTCTTACTTTTGTACTGATTTACTTTATTCTTTGTACTTAGGTTGGTTAAAGAAAAATTAGTTATATTCCCGTTCCAATCCATCGTTTCCTCTTTCCTAGACTAACAGAACTGCTCATTGAAACTTGTGTGAGAATATGTAGATTTAGCCAAATAAGAAACAAGTATACACGTGATGAACACGGACGTGAACAAGTATAGAAGTGGCTTTTGTCAAAAGTTAACTCTTTTTAAAGTACACAAAGAGTGCCCTTTCTTTATTCAAGCCGTAAGCGTATAATAATCCATTTGCCAATTTTAAGAGTCATGGAGTAAAATCTTGTAGAACTGAAGTATGCACACTTCCACATTCTAAATCAATTTAACGCATTCTAATAAAATGGCTATATTGATGAATCCAATTTTATTTACCGAGAGCCAGTGACAAATTTACCAAGAACAAACATTTTTGAGACATAATTCACTGCTTACTTATTAGTAGTCAGGGACATTTCTTTCGAATATCATCTTACAGTTCTCAATATCTCAACTCAGTTGAAGTTAAGAAAACGTTAAATGTTCCAGGAGACATCAACTTGGAAGAGAGATTTCCCAAAGAAGCTTAAATTTCACAAGAGTTTCGAAAGTCAAACAATGAATTGTATATAAGTAATGTATAATATATGAATGAAATCTGCTTCTCGTTGGTTTAAGTTTGACTGTCTGATTTAAAAACCATGAATAGTAAGTATATTTTAGTGCTCCTTACTGAAATCAATATAATATTTTAATTGCTTTATGTTTCAGATGTTTGTGGTTTTTCGTGTTTGGTATCATGTCTCTGTTTTCGCTCTGCTATTATAGTGGCCTTGTAATATATGCCACCTATCATGATTGTGATCCTCTTGCTACAAAGGTAAGTACAGAAGTAAAATGTTAATAAAATTCATTACATTCAAAATGTTTAGTTTGATATATTTAAAATAGAATAGAATTGTTTGTTAATAATTTACAAACAATATTTCAGATACAATATACCACGTGCAAACTGTACTATAGAGGTATATAATTTTAAACATAGCGTTTGATAGAAAGGAGCGGAGAAGTATACAATTGCTATGAATGTACAGATTAACAGTTGAGACAGATAACAAATCATTACATTATCGTGTAAAATTTCTTCCGTTTATCCCGTATGTATATTTGTTTTCATAGTCGCGGAGTGAAGCCAAGGGACTCTCAATACAAAGTATTAAACAATTTAAGATTTTCTCCTTGCTTTAGGAACGATGAGTGATAGTTAAAGGTATATTATGAAGTATAAAATTTGCTCATACTTGTGATTTCCATCCTTAAAATAACAGCAACACATTATAAACAGAAGTCAAAGATGTTATAACCAAAGCGTTTCAAAATGCTGTTTTATAAAATTCGGTGTCATACATGTAAGGTGTAGAATCAAGGTAAGTAATCCCAATTGATTGTACTTGAAGATATCGTTGACCAGTAGCATCGTCTTCTTCCTGCCTGAAGAGTCTTGACTAGCTGTTCGATATAGGTACAAGAGTACAATTAATTATTTATCCAATTGGCTTATATAGGGTTACTCTGAAACGAAATGTGGGTTGTCCTTGAATAAGTTTACTCCATATATCTCTTTGATTATACTTTTAATGTTAGGAAAAGTATTCTTTGTGTTGATTTCATCATTTTCTGCGATGCCATTTGAAATGTTTAATTATTCTTATTGTCACGTGTTGGAACTTATATTCAGCGTCTTTTTGAAACTTGCCCACAACATGTAGGGTTCTGGACCGCTGGATGTTGAAATATCCATTTTGCAATATTTGGAGCACAGAATGACTTTTTTTCAGTCCAGTAGTTTCCAAGATACACATTTTCGAAGTGTAGGTAGTTTTCGAGAATTCGTTAAAAGCACAAGCCAATAAGTTTTGATTACAAAATATCTCCGGACCGGTGAGTTTTATGACAAAGGTGGTCATTTCCAATATTTAAAAAAATAGTACATTTGCTAATATTTGAGTGCAGAAAGGCCTTCATCTGTCCAATAGTTTCCAATACACAGTTATTTAAAATGTAGGTAGTTTTAAATGTAGGTATTTAAAATGTAGAAAATACATACAAATAAGTGGTGCCATCAAAGTAATTAGTCTGTAAAACAACCACCTTACAATAATGAAAAATCTTGAATTCACATGAAAACATAGTAACAGAAATATTTTCAATTTCGTCGCTTATAAGAACCGGAAGTGATCTTCAACTTCCCCGCTCACAATAACATCCTCATTTCTGAAATGTCATTTGCTGGCTCACACTGATAGAGTGTCCCCGTCTTCGGTATCATTTCCATAACGACTTCAGGCACATTTGTGCACGACTGCCCGGTGCAAAAGTTGCATCGATGAGCACTTAAGCTCCGCTTTTCTGCACTCACAGGAACTGCTGCACCTACATGAAACAATTAAAGAAAGAGTTTTTCCTGTTTTCTGAGAAGAGTCTGAGTGCGGTGTGAACCTAGCCTCATTGCAGGGAATATTTCTAAACTCCCAGTAACTTTTACACTTGGAGGTATAACGTTAGGGAGTGAAACGTAAAGCATCCTGAATTGGAGGTGGTCTAACAAGATTACACACTAAGTCGATAGAGGGGAATTTTTGCTCTTTTAGAGCGGGAAGAGATATCACTCTATTTTAGAGCGAAATGTTTGATCAAAAAGAGCGGATTCAAACAATACGCTCTCGCTTTGGATAAAAATGTGCTCTTTAATGATGGAATTCCGTTCTTGTGGATGTAACTTATTTTTTCAAAATTGAAAGTGCAATTTCTCATTGATTCTTAAAAGAGTGATTTCTCAGTTTTTTGGAGTGGTTTATTCTTCGAGTTTTCATCTGTTTAGAGTGATTTGCAATGCATCGTATCTACTACTATTAACAAGGGCCCCGATTTCTCTGTAACTTTGGGGGGAAGGGGTGATTCAGATATTAGTTTTGTTGCCAGATAAGGGTCTAAGAAGGCACACATGGTACAAATAAAATTCATATTCATATTTGGACAACCCAATACTACTCCCGAAATAAATGTTCTAGGTATCCTTTTGTGTACAAGAGCACTCTGCGTGGTGTATTGAAGCAATCCACACCGTGTCAGGCATAAAGAAACAGCATGGGAACAAGTTGAGTTGAACAACATTGGAACTGCTCACTTTAATTTCAAATTACGTGCGGAAGGTAAAAGATACTGAGACATAGCCAAGCTTATTGGAAAGCCATGCTCTACCGTTAGATACATCGTAAAGAAACGTAAGGCAGAACAATATTGGCGATTCATTCTGGTCAACTAAGTAAACTAACTGCCCAGAATGAAACCTATATTCTTCATTCTGTGAACAAAACTCAAAGAATTAGTTTTAAAGATTTGGTTATTCACTCCCCTAGGATATGCAAGTTAATATTACAGATGTGTAGATGTGAACAAAAAGAAGATGGGATTCAGAAGATGTTTAATCAAGAACAAAACATACATATCAGAAGAAAGCAGTTCTAATTTTCCAAGAGATATCAATATGAGTGCCTGGAATTTTGGAAAATGTTTATTGTTTTCCGAAGATGAGACTAAGATAAACTTGTATTGTAGTGATGGATATCAGGACGTGTGGAGAAAGAAGAATGGAGCTTTCAGAAAACAGAACATTGCTTTAAATGATAAAAATGTTGGAGGATCTGTTAAGATTTGAGGTTGTGTAATTACTAATAGAGTGGCCAGTATTCATACCCTGGATACACATCTTCTAAATCCCAATTGTTTCAAAGAATTTTGAGTTGTTCAGTCAATTACTAACATTAACTTACATATTCTAGGCGAGTGCCAAATCTTTAGCACTAATTCTTTGAGTTTTGTTCACAGAATAAAGAATGTAAGTTTCATTCCGGGCAGTTAGTTTTCTTTTTTGGTCAGAACTGATTCTATTCCGCAATAATTGCTCTGTTTACGTTGCTTTATGATGTATCCAACGGTAAAGTATGACTTTCCAACAAACTTGGCTTGCCTGACACCGTGTGGATTGCTTCGATACACTAAGTAGACTGCTCTTGTACACAAAAGGATACCAAGAACATTTATTTCGAGAGTAGTATTGAGTTGTCCAAATACTGTCTTTTGCGATGAATGTACGTAGTCTCACTCTTTAGTTGCCTGTTACCTTCCAGATGTATCGAGTGGTAGTTATTTCTTAAGTATTCTATCTAAGGTATCCAAATTATCATAAAAGTGCAAGAGATTTCGAAATGGTCCATGTTTTACGTGTGATAGTCTGATTTCCTCTTTGTCGAACTTGTCCAAATACTTTTTTTTTCGCTGTATATAGTTTCCCTATCTATAAGTTGTATTAGAAACTCAAAATTACGGTATTAATGGCAAACAATAATTGCATTCAAACAGCAGTTTGAAGGATATATTTTCAAGTGAAATTCTACTCCTACTTTTGTCTGGGTTCTTCTTGTCGCTTATTTTTCATGTATATATTTATTTTTCTTAATTACGTTTGTATATAACAAAATCACGATGAATGATCCTGAACCCTCGGAACGCCAAGATAATTTGATCTCACGGAACGTCAAGATGAGTTATTTTCGAAGCTTATATTATCGATATATTTCTCGTATGAAATAAAGTACTTGTTCAAAATCGAGGTATTTTAGAGTATGGGTGTATTCATTGTATAGTATGTATTGCATTTATTTATTGTATTTTATTTTTTCAAGTAGATACCACAAAATTATGAAACATATAAAAAAAACTAATACATCATATTAACCTTGCAACCATTTTCCTGGCTGCACTAAGATAAAGGTACCATGAGTCTCTTACTTATTTACACATATAAAGTACGACATATAAAACTATCAGAATCAAACTACCTTCCTCTCTCACTCTCACATGTAAAGCACATCGTATCTGTTGTATTCTGATTCTTGCAAATCAAGCGATTTCATTGCTGACAGTACACAGAATTTCACTCTTCCATTTAATGACTAATGAACAAAAATAATATTTTGACTGTTTGAGTCATTTTTGACCCGACCTTCCCGATCTTGGCGTTCCGAGGGATAAACGACAGAAAATACGTTTTCAGTTTTTCTTTTCTTTCCTTTATTTTACTAAATGGTCTTTATGGATGTTATGCACGAAACTCCAGAAACAACACAAGCAATGCACGAATTAATTCCTTTAGTCAGTCGAGGGGGTATTTATTATCAGTGATGTATATAAGTACTGTAGCACACAAGTTTCAGGGAGAAATTTATCAATGAAATAGATTTGCTAAAGGCAGATAAGCTTAGTAGAATGGGAAAACGAATGACCATGTACAGTAGAAGTAGGAGAACCGACTTCACCTCTTCAGTTGGGTTCCCCCCATTAGGGGAATCCCACGTCAGCTTTGGGGGTGCCAGGGCCCCCAAAGCCTCCGGGATCGGCGCCCTTGCTACTATACTGTGAAATTTATAGCGTTACGATTAGTTTAAAAGGACAAAAGAAAACCTTTAAACTTTTCTGTTAGAAGAATATTCCAGAAGACGTCAGGAGAAAGATATGTACAAGAAATCTTTGAAGGTTGTTCTCAAGTACCTGACGAGAAGAAAGAAACCATTACGAAGGCGTATCATCGCTGTTGGACGGTTAGCTGAGAGCGTTAAGGCATTGGATAACTGGCTGGAAGGTACCATGATCAAATCTCCCCGATTAATGAATAAAACTAATTTTATGGGCGGTAAGAAATCTTACCCGAGTATAAGTTATTTTTCTTTTTTCATTCATAAGTGCATTACTTTTCTTTGTTACAACTTATGAATAAATATTCCCTTTTGCATCTTTTTACATTTTCGTGCGTCGTTTTCGTGTTCGAAAGATAAAACTATTTGAATACATGGAAATTCGCCTAAAAATATGTCTACGTTCCCATTGAAATGAACTACCATGGATCCCATCTTTTTCGAGCGTATATTTCTCTTCTCTTCTCCGATGAAAATTCACCCTAAAAGAGTGGATATGCTTTCCGCTCAAATCTAGCGGAATTTCGCTGTTTTGATTTAGTATGTAAATTTAGTTTTCTGTTGCTGCCTTTCCAAATATTTGGTAGTGTACACTGCAAAAAATAGCTGTGTTAATTCAACACAATGCGGTGTCCCAGCGTGACTACCACTTTTTGTGTGTTAATTCAACACAATGCGGTGTCCCAGCGCGACTACCACTTTTTGTGTGTTAAATCAACACAAAACACGGTGTTGATTTCGGTACTTGGAGAAAAATAAAGTTACGGCTTCAGCGAGATTTGAACATGGGTTGCTCAGATTAGAAGTCGAGCGTCTTACCGACTTAGCTAAATTGTCAGACAGAAAATGCACTAGATGGAAATGATATTTAATGAACAACATTTGAATTAAACGACTACACTCTAGATTTAAACAGTGTATGGGGTCAAATAGTATTTTATTTTGCTGAATCCCCAAAACTAATTAAGTTACTTGCACGACTTATCCCATGGTTTAATCACTTCCTATTTGTCAACTGAGAACCAGAATTCCCATTCATTGAGAATATTCTGTTTCTATGAAAGCAAGCAAGATGGCGACAGCCAAATACTTGTGCAGTATTCCTGCTTTCTTATCGTAACAACATGTCAAATGCTGTGCTTGCTTTCATAGAAATGGAACATATTCTCAATAAATGGTGATTGTGATCCCTAATTGACCAATGGAAAAGTGCTTAAACCATGGCATAAGGCGTGAGAGTAACTTTATTTGTGTTTGAGGTTCAGCAAGATTTTTTTACCCTCTATATTGTTTCAATCTAGTGACCTACCTATCTGAGGTTTTTGGAAAAGTTGGTAAAACGCTCGACTTCTAACTAAGCAACCTATGTTCAAATCTAGCTGCGGCCGTAACTTTTTGTTTCTCTCAGTACCGAAATCAACACCGCGTGTGTTGTGTTGATTTAACACACAAAAGTGGTAGTCACGCTGGGACACCGCATTGTGTTGAATTAACACAGCTATTTTTTTACTGTGTACGTTGTTAAGATTCTGGGTAATGGGATTATCCCCATACATCGCAAGCAGTGCAACCTGCTCAGGAGTGGCATCATGTTCCAAGAATATTGTTGCATCTTTATAAGTTGATGCCACGTTTTCATGGCTCTAGATAAATATTATGGAACATTTAGTTTCCCCTGGCCGAAAAGAGCATATGTTTCGCATATCACTCGGACGCTCTCCTCAGAAAACAGAAAAGCATACAGCCCCTGAATCCATTCTTAAATATATTTCATGTTACTGAAAACAATAATGCAGCAGTGAGTGTGGGTGCAAAAAGCAGTTCTGAACTGCTGATCGATATACAACTTTTAGACCGGGTAGTCTTGCATAAATGTGCCTTGAAGTCGTTATTAAAAGTGACACCGAAGACGGGGACACTCCATCAGTGTGAGGCAACAAATGATATTTGAATAGCTTAAACATGTAACAACTTAATTTTCTCCGTTTTTATCAAACTTACTTTGAAAGAAATGTGTTCTTAAATTAAAAAATAAACTCTTTCTTGTTAGAATTTAATCTTTGAGCTATGACTCATCTTCTCTCGTCAGTATCACGGTCAGAAACACTTTTGCTGTAGAGATGTTTGTGCCATCTACAGGCACTTTTGTGAATTAAGTTTCTGTGAACGCGGGGTTTTGCTCTGACTTCTTAGATCAATGTAGTCTATCGAATGGTGAGGAAGTAGTTTATAGTTGGAGGCATTTGTGTGTAATCCTCAATATGAAGTCTAATTCAGTCACGAAAGTTGAATGCCGATTGGGCTGTTAAGCACGTATGTCCATGTCGCACACGTATAATGTATTGTGGATTGAATGGGATATTTGAATATTTCTTTGGAAAATATTCGTATCATCGGCGACGATTGACGATTTTAGATTGAAAACTAAACTGGGATCTGTGTTTATTTTTTTCTGGGTTTGCTTCATTTTTTTTCTTTTATTCTAATCTGGATAATATTAATTATTTCTCCCCCACCTTCCCTATTTTCCCTGGTTCTGGAAATCTTGCTCTTACAAACAAAAAAATTGGTTAATCCCCAGAATTTCATTTTCAGAAATGAGGAAATTACCCCATACAATATATTTACAGTTTAATTCAAAAGGATCTTTATACATCCAATTCCATATGCACTAATGTGACGTCACTCGCATCCTGCGCGATGAGCACATCCATCTACGTTACATATGTGATCTCTCCACGTGATTATATATATTCACCCGTTTGGAATTTCTTGATTTTTTTATGTCTACAAATTTTCATGATGAATCTTTGCTATATACAAATGTTTGGAATATCTATTTAATCAAATATATTGGTCTAAATTAATGTTACAAATCATATATATACCAAAGATTTTTCGTGACGGGCCGAAGTCAATAGTTACTAGACTGGCTTAAATAAAATAA
This sequence comes from Lepisma saccharinum, assembly GCA_022664845.1. Taxonomy (NCBI): domain Eukaryota; kingdom Metazoa; phylum Arthropoda; class Insecta; order Zygentoma; family Lepismatidae; genus Lepisma; species Lepisma saccharinum. Next base: position 105,917 of record JAGDQP010002123.1, read on the forward strand.
AGTTTACCAAAGATTTTTGGATTATCAAGAAATAGTAAAACAGAGACATTCAATCCATTATATAAAACCTCTTTGGAAATCCATCTAATTTTATGTAATATCTATGTTCTGTGGAACAAATGTATACGATTTATACCGAACAAAATCTATATAAGCAGCTCAAGCTGTATGAAGCAGCAGATATTTGTACTTCTGAACCGAGAGTTTTAGAAGCTCCTAATAAAAGGTGCTAAAGAGAACTTTGCTTATTATCTTGTTGTTCCTTCCCCCTTGCATACACTGTCCTTTACACACATTCTGCCTCCTTCAGAGAAAAGGCCGCCACACATACACTGTAGTAAATATTTGTATGTACTCGGGTTCGGCAGTCTTTACGAATCAATCTTGCCTTTCAGGTTAAAACCAAATCCTACGCCCATAGCCGTAGAAAGAATCAATTGCCTCATTAGTGATATCTCTCATATAGAATCGTCTAGGGGTACTCGGGGACCGTTTCACTAACAAGGTTGGGGAGTAACTGCTGTCCTCCAATATTCTTCCCCCATCAAATTATGTGACTTAAAAATTGATATAACTTGATTTGCACGAAGTGCTTGTTCTTAACTTAATCGTAATGCGATTATATATTATATTTGGACTAGTTATTCAAATTATGAAAATTACAGTGATCAATACAAAACCGTTTTATCAGTACGCATCAGTGATTCCTTTATTATGTATTACAGTATGATATAAATCAGTAAAAAAATCTTCGAAATAACGGGAAGACTGACGTAAGAATTCTACTCACAAAAGAAGTGATATCCATTTTGTGAGTGACTTTGTTTTTGCCACTATGGCACAAGTGTTTCCCTTGTAATGAAATTAATAAATTAAGAGACTTAGTCACTCGCAAAATTTATATCACTTCTTTTCTGAGTTGAATTATTGCGTCACTTTTCCCTTTAACCCGGCAGGGTTTTTGTACAGATATCACTTATTTTGTAAGGCTGCCTATTAAAAAAAGTTCATAGTCTTCATACAAAACGTCGATATTTTACCCTGGTCCGTATCTCAAAAACTTTAACTCCTATTAAAAATATGATTCTATCAAAAGGGAAAAGTTATACAGTATCCTGATACGATTTAGAATTCCGAAAAAAAAAATGGTTCAGCTGGTGAATAGTGTCTCAACGACCCCATAATCAGAGTACGGATAGGTAATAATATGTCAGATAGTTTCAAGATTCGCAAGGAATTGAAGCAAGGCGATGCCTTGTCCCCACTACTGTTTAACTTTGCGTTAGAATATGCGATTTTAAAAATTAAAGGGGATAAAAGGGGCTATTATTGAATGGTTTGAATCAACTGTTTGTATACGTGGATGATGTAGATTTAATAGGGGACGATATAGATGCACTACAAAGCAACACTGATGTCTTAGTAGAAGCGTGCGATGACATAGGTCTACAGGTAAACATAGATAAAACAAAATACATGATAACAAGCCGAAACACAGGGAATGAAGGAAATAAAAACATAACAATTAGGGATGAGGTAATATAGAAAGTAAACAAATTTAAATACTTGGGAGCATACGTAACAAGCAAAACTGAGGTCAAAGAAGAAATAAAAAGTCGCTTAGTATCGGGGAACGCATGTTTCTATTGAGTTCAAAAGCTTCTAACATCGCGATTAATATGAAGGAATTTGAAATTAAAAATATACAGAACTGTTATTCTGCCGGTAATTTTATGGCTGTGAAAGTTGGAGTACGACCCTAGCAGATGAACATAAATTATGTGTATTTGAAAATAAGGTTTTAAGAAAGATATATGGGCCGAAACGGGACGAGGTGAGTGGAAAGTAGAGGAGTCTGCATAATGAAGAACTTCACGGTTTGTACGATTCACCAGATGTTGTAAACATAATGAAATCCTGACGACTAAGGTGGGCAGGCCATGTAGCTCGCATGGGGGAAAACGAAGTTTATATTCTATCCTGGTTAGAAGGCCGGATGGAAAGAGGCATTGGGAAGACCGAAACGTCGTTGGGAGGACAATATTAGAAGAGATCTTCGAGAAGTAGGTATTCGTGATGAAAACTGGCTTAATATTGCCCAGGATAGAATCCAATGTCGAACGTTTGTTACTGCGGCGATGAACTTGCGAGTTCCATAAGCCATATATTTCGTTAGTTTTTTAGTTATATCTCTTACTTTGAACTCTGACATCGGCCTCCAAGTGTATGTTGCTGCAGGAGCAGAAACAAATGATAGAATCCTCTTTAAGAAGTCAAATAGAAGTACAACTTTCACTAAAGTGAAATGGCTCCACTTAAATCTTATTAACATGTCGTTGAACTTTTTTTTTTTTTTTTACAATCTTAGTTCCTCATGTTGTTTGGATGACATTCAGTAGTTTGCTTTACTGTAAATATCTAAATTTCATGCTATTAATTGGGCAGTATGTAGAGCAAATAAACACAGTCAAAATGTTATCTGAAATTAGTGTAGTTTTATCCTGGATGAATAATAGTTTCCTGAAAACAAATGTCTTGTAAACTACGTCCACATAACATTGAAACATGCTTTGTTCTTTGTTCCCCACATTGTGCAAAATTATGATTTCCATTCAATGAAAAAAAAATGGATCATTAAACCTTGCTTCTTTCTTTATTGCTCTGTTTCGTCCTAAAACCCAAATTTTCTTCTGCAACTGCTGTAACAGATAGTTGCTGTTCCATTTTTATATTTTATTTTCTCCCCTTTTATTTTCTTAGTCTCCAAGTCAGAAAGCCAAATTCGTTCGAAACTTGAGAGTAAGATAGTTACGCAGAGTGCCGATATGAAAAGTGACATGCGTACTCTTGAAGGTCAAATAACTATTCATTGTGCTAATCTTGAAAGTAAAATTGATGTGCAAGGTTCAAAGTTAGATAGCGTTGTGAATGACATGAATGCTAGGTACGACGAAGTACGTAGCGAGATCGCAAGTGTTTCGTCTAAAACCGAGTCTCTCGAATCCCAAGTGGAAAGTTTGAGTATCGAAGTTGAAAAGTTGCATACTAACGCAACCGAACCTGAAGACAGGGAAACTTGTCTTAAAGAACCGATAGTGAGTAGTGAAGCTCAACCTTTCTCTACTTTTATTCCTGTAACCAGTTTAGGATTACTTTCCATGACTACCACCTCTGTAGTGACGACAAGTCAAGGTAAACCAGTGTACTCGCTGACTACTACGACTGAAACGAATATGCCTAGGATTTCGTACCGTAGCGAGGACTTGTTTGAGGATAGGAGACGTGTCGATCAAGGTCGGATGTTGGGAAAGCGAACATGGCATGAGGAAGTGACCGATGATGTTTTTCCTTTTAGGTCTGAACCTTTTAAGTATCGACATCCTTCTGTTGCCTCTTCTTTACAAATTCTGTGTTCTCAGCAACCCGAATTTGATCGAGATCTCAGGTTTGAATTTCCTAAGGTAACTCCTACGCCGATTTCTGTGGGTTGTCATGTTAAACCCAATGAATCTTATGATCCCTTGAGAC